>BTHU01000006.1:8445000-8706811 GCA_036184795.1 Tokudaia tokunoshimensis | reverse complement strand
CGACCCCGGCAGCCGAGCGCCGTCCCCTCCTTCCTCTTCCTCCCCACCCCCCCCTCCTCCCCAGTCGGCCGCGCTTCTCCTCCCTCCCCGGGCTCGCTCGCTCTGACAGCAATGGCGGCCGCCGACCGCGGCTCGGCCCGCCATTGGCTGCGGCGCGTCACGTGACGGGCGCCGGCCGCGCGGGGGGCGGGGGAGGGGCCGCGGCGGCGGCGGCGGCTCGCGGGAGGCGCTGCTGAGCCGAGCGAGCGCGGCCCTCTCGGAGCGGGGACGGAGCCAAGGAGGGAGAGAAAAGAGGTGCGGGCGGCCGTGGGACGCCGGGGCTGCGTGGACGCCCCGCCCTGGGCGCGGGCGCGCGTCTGGCGCGGCCCGAGGAGGCCGCGGCTTCCCCGGCGCGGCCTCCGAGCCCTGGTGGCTGCTCAGGCCCCGAGGCGCGGCGTGAGCCGGCCCGGCCTGTGCGAGCGAGCGAGCGAGCGAGCGAGCTGAAGAGTGTCTCCTCGGAACCTCGCGCCCGCCGAGCCGCCGGGCCGCCGCGCACCGGGCGGAGGAGTAGGACTCGGAGACACAAAGGCAGCGAGGCGCTTGCCCGGGGTCGTGGGATTCGAACCCCGGGCATCGGGAAGCCAGGGCTCGGGACTCGCCGCCGACCGAGCGCTGAGTTCCTAAAGCACCCGTGCTTCGAGAGCCCTTCGCGCCCACTCTGTGCGTGCACGCAGGCATCCCTTTGCATAGATGAGCCCAGCGCTCTTAGGTGCCACATTCACACCGGGCTATGTGTGGGGAGCAGGCCCTTCCTCGAGCTCCAAGCGGTCCATAACCAGCATTCCTTCTTCAGAGTATTGGGGCTGGGAGAAGTGCTGATACCGGGGACTGCCTTCCAGGAGTTTTCGTCCCCAAAATAGAGAAAGGGAGAAAGTTGACCTGAAAAGAGGTAGAATTAGCGGGGTGTGGTGGGGGGGATGACTATAATCTCAGCACTTCGAGGCAGGCAAATCTCTCTTGAGTTCCAGGCCAGCCTGGTCTACACACTGTCTCAAACAAAGAAAGAGTAAACCGCTGGAGAGAGTGGTGGGAGCTAAATAAACCGGGCACAAATCTGACATATGAATGGAGCTTTGAAACTCCCACAGACCTTAAACCCTGGAACGAAGGAGGCTCCTACACATAGGTCACTTCACAAGAGTCCTCAGAATCGAGGTGCAATAGCATCCCCCAAGCTCCCAGTGACTGAGCGGCTCAACTCCTGAACTATCTGAATTCAGAAGGCTTTGGAAAGGATGCCAGGAGCTGGCTTGGCTACACCTAGCTGTGACCCTGCCCAGCAAAGTTTAACTATGCCTCATTTTCTAATCTGTCCAAAGCAAATCCTAATTGCTGACCTGCTGACCTCAAGCTAAGGTCACACATTTCTGTTAAGATGCTGTTGAGGGGAGGGTTACAAGGGGGATGCCCGACACTTTATACGCACATGTGGTGTTACTGAGACCTGAACAGTCAGATGGTCCATCACACCCAGAGTTCACAAATGCTCATCACACAGTGGCTGATCACCGTTATAATGGGAAAAAAAGGGGGGTGAGGGGGTGCGGCACAGGAGCAAAACCAAACAAATGAATAAGAAACCGTTTACAGATTAGGAATGCTAGCGGTTTTTTTTTTTTTTTTTTGGTTTTTTTTTTAATATGCTCAACTTTATATATTGCTAGGACCAAATATTTGTGTCCCACTCACAATTCATGTTGAAACCCTACAAGGGACAGTTTTTTAACGTGGTAATTAGCACATGGATGAAGTCCTTGTCTTGAGATCAGTTCCCTCAAAAGAGACATAGGAAAACCTGAGTCCCCCACACCCCCTTTGCCATTGGAAGTCATTACCAGGAAGGAGGCTGTAGCTGGACCAAAATGGGTCAATACCTTGGCCTTGGTCTTCCCAGCTTCCAAAACTGTACAAATAAATTTCTGTTCTTCATGTCATTTAGTCTACAGAAATTTAGTTAACACAAGCAATTCAGACAGACTCAGGTATACCAGAAGGAAATCAGAAATTAAAATCATACTGCCAATATCAGGTTTTACACATGCAGAAGGAAGCAGTGCCTTTGAGTCATAAGGACAGGAATATAAAGTAGCATCATAGCTCTGGCGGTCCGGGCAAGAATTCTCCACTGGGGCTAGAGAGATGGCTCAGTGGTTAAGACTGCTTGCCCCTTTTGCAGAGGACCCTGGTTCAGTTCCCAGCACCTATAACCTTCTGAAACTCCAGTTCCAGGTGATCCAACCTCCTCTTCTGCCTTCCACAAGCACCACACACGTGCACACATGCACAGCGTTTTGCATATATATATATATGTATATGCAAAAAACAAATTTAAAAGAATTTTTAATAAATAGCAAAAAAATTACATTTACAGTGGGTACACTCTTTGGCCCAGGAATCCTCTTTAGAGCAATTCAGACGCATATACAGGTATATAAAGGCTTGGAATATAACTAGTATGAGCTGCCGTGTTGTCTCTAGGGCAGAAACTGGAACCAACTATGTGTGCAGCCATCAGGGGATAGCTAACAAAATAATTTAATTCCATGCAGCCATTAAAAATAATGAGTCGGTGCTATGTGGTCTCAATGAGAACAGACCCAAAGTCTGGATTAACTGAGATAGCCCTAGGAAGGTTACCATGACACTACATGTAACATCAGACGCCTCTAGGGAGGGGAGCCTTGGCACTGAGGGATGGGGTGGAGAGGGGAATCAGCTTTCACTTTTTTTTCTTTTTCCTTCTTTTAAAAGACAATGCACATATCAGCTATCTGTTCCATAATAACAGTAATAAACAACAGAAGTCAATCCATAAATAAAATTGAAAACGGAGCAGTCGAAGGCACCGTAAAAGCAACTTGAAAAGCAAAATAAAACTGAGCACGGTGGAACACCCTCCAACAGGAGAGAGCCGGAGGGGACAGCCTGGGCTACACTGTAAGATTTTTATCTCAAAATTATGAGAGTGAGGGGGTGGAGGGGAGAGGAAGAGAGACTGGGAGAAGTGAGGTCAATAAGAACAAGACCAAAATAAGCAAAACTCAGAGGTTTTCTTGTCTGTTGTACTCAGGGCCCCAGGCTGGAAAAGGGGAGACCCTAGAAGCTCTGCCAGTGAGCATTCTGGCAACAGGTGTTCAGAACCAGAGCCCCGAACCCCAGAGCAGCCTGTTTTTCTCAGATCAGCCAGTCAGCATCTCTAAGCCTCAGTTTCCTCCCATTCCTCCACCAGCAGCCAGGTAACCTTCGGGTCAGCCCTACCTGGGAACTCCTTGGCCTCTCTGCCCAGCTGAGATTGCTGATAAGGATCCTCCGAGTTGAGTTCTTACTCAATAGAGAAAGCCCTGGGAGTTGGTGGCTAAGCTCTGGAGATAAGATAAACACGAAGCAAAACAAAAGTCAGAGTCAGGCTCCCCTGGGAAATAGCAGGGAGCCAGGTCTTGAAGTCAGTTCCTTAGGTGCAAGAGCCTCATCTGTGCCCAAGTGACTTCGTTTCCTCACAAGTCTTACTGCATGGGCTGGAAATAAAAGTCCCACTGTGTCCAGAGGTCTCGTTCTGAGAGGGCCAGATCAGTTCCCTTTCACCGTTACGAAACATTGTAGCAGAGAAAGTGGAAGCAAACACAGGACCAGAGGAGGAAGCTTCTGTTAGAAAGACAGAAGGGAAGGAAGCTGCTGCTTGTGTGGTATGGGGAAAGGGTGGCACTTGTGAGCCTCAGGCACCTGGGCTCCAATTCCCAGCTCTGCCAGTCCCTAGCGGTGCAGCCCTGCTAGGGTCACTTAACCCTGTGACCTGCCTTTCTTCCCAAGTGCTCCGTGTCCCAGAATGATAACTCCGGGAAAGCACTTCTCCCAGTGCGAGCTCCCCAGGCAGTAATCAATAAATTACAATCACCAGCCACTTGTACATCCTTGGACAAGGAAAGGTGTCATCAGTCACTTCCTATGGAGATTATTGGTTTGGTTTTTTGTTTTGTTTTGTTTTGGTGTGGTTCTCCCTTTACCGTGCATTTCTTAGATTACTTGGCAAACTGTGGGGGAAGCAGAACGCTGACTCCAGTGAATATAGCTGTATATACTCCAGGCTGGGCAGATGGCTCAGTGTATAAAGAGGATGGTGGACAAGTACAAATACCTGAATCAGGAGCCACAGAATCCACAGAAAGGTCAGGTCACCTACCCACCTGTATCTATATGCTAATGGGTAGAGGTAGGGCAGGTGTGTCCCCAG
Source organism: Tokudaia tokunoshimensis (assembly GCA_036184795.1). NCBI lineage: Eukaryota > Metazoa > Chordata > Mammalia > Rodentia > Muridae > Tokudaia > Tokudaia tokunoshimensis. Next base: position 8,702,544 of record BTHU01000006.1, on the reverse strand, counting down.
AGCATGATGGCCAGCCAGTTTAGCCAATTAGGGAGATTTAGGTTCAATAAGAGACTCTATCTCAGAAATACAAACAAAAAACCCCTAAACATTGGAGAATTATAGGAAAGGGCACACAGTGTCTGGCTTCGGCAAGCCTATGCACACATGTGCATGCATGCTCATATAAGCACATCTGCACAAACACACACATGTGCATGCACATGCACACACCATATACACACTGAAAATAAAAATCTGAAAGCATCCTCCTAGGCTGGAGAGATGGCTCAGCACTTGCAGTTCCAACAGAGGATCCCAGTCCAATTCCCAGCACCCACACAGAAGCTCACAGCTGCCTGTGACTCAGCTCCAGGGGATCCGACAGCCTCTTTTGGTCTCTAGAGGCAGCTGCATTCACATGTGCATATACCCACACACATACACATACACGAAAAATAAAAGCAAGCCTTTTAAAGATCAAACTCACCACCCCCAGAAAGAAAATGCCAGTCTTTGTATGCCACTGAGATGTCCAAGGCTCATGCCCTGCTAGGAATCTGGGCGCGCTCTCTTCCATACCCAGACCAACCAACCCAACTTCAAGATACATGTTTTTCCTTTTTCTAATGTTTAGGGGTTTGTTTTATTTTGTTTTGTTTTTACTTTTTGTAAAAACAGAATCGTGGGACATGTACTATTTGACAATCTGCTTTTTTTCCCTTCCCATTTAATCATTTATTACAAATACATCTACAGGCCTATATATCTGCATCTAACTCCTTGTTTTGTTAGTTATGGGATGTCTCATAGAATACCTGGGCCATAATTTATTCAATTATTCCCCTGCTCCTTAATGTTCAGTGAGGTTTCCAGTTTTTTCCCCCCACTTTAAATAAGGGGCACTGTAAATATACTTATCTATATATCCTTACCTACTGACACTTTTATTTCTTCAGAATCAAGTTCCCCAAGCACAATTGCTTTTTTATTATTAATAAATGTATGATTTTATTTTTCATAAATATAGCTAGGAAGCTGGGGGCATGGCTCAGAAACAGAGTGCTTGCCTAGAACCTGAAAGGTCCTGGGTTCAATTCCCAACACTGCAGGAAAAGAAAGAGAGCTGGCAAGATCACAAACACATCCGCACATGCACGTGCACACACACAAACACACACACACACACACTGAGGAATGGATAATATGATATATTATGTATCAACAAATATGATATAGTGTAAGAATAAATAAATGCATCCAGAAGCTAGGGACATGGCTCAGTCGGCAGAGGGTTTGTTGTCTAGCACGCAGGAAGCCTTGGATTCACTTCCCAGTATCCCATAAACGAGGGATGGTGGTGCACATCTACAGCCTCAGTATTCCTCAATAGTAGAGATGGGTAGCAGTAGATGTAGATTTGAGGACATCCTCAGCTACATTTTGAGTTTGAGACCAGCCCAAGCTACATGACACCCTGCCTCAAAAATAAAGAACCAAATCAATGGCTGATAAACAAAGCCAGAAGACTTACTCGCCCTGCCAGCCTCTGCGTGGTGCCAAGCTTTCTGATTTCTGCCAGCCCGATGAGAACTGGCAACACTGTTTGAGTGTGCTCTCCCAGAACTGAAGTGAGGCCGATCTCTCTCAACCCCTCTTGGTCACCACCGCTGCTCACGATCCCTTGGGGGTCACTGGCTGTTGGGGATCAGCAGCTCAGAGCAGCAGGGGCTCCAGAGAGACCCGTGATTGGATCTCACTGGTGGCCGTGGCTGCTCTTGGGCATCGAAGTCTGACACGGACAAGGCAATTTGTTGTCACCACTCCGTAAAACTCTCTGGCTCGTCCCCCTTTGCATGAGGCCGTTCGTATGCCTTCAATTCCATAATTGCTCTTGACCGGGAGGGATTTCCTAATTCTTTCAACCTCTTTCGATGACCAATGGGAACCAAAACTATGGGACTGAGGGGTGAGACTTTGGAGTTGGTTCAAGTCCCAGCTGTGCCACCTTGAACTCTGTCTGACATCTCTGTGCTCCCATTTCCTCACTGCTAAAGCGAGGGCGTACACCCGTGTGCTTATCAGACCTACTGTGTGCACTCAGTGAGCTGTGGCACATAGTAGGTGCTCGATAAATGTCAGCTATTAACATGAAATCTTGGAGCTCCCTTTTAAATTAAAATTAAATCTAGGCAACAATCCGGCTCCAATAAATTCCACCAAAGATATAATTTAGTAATGATTTGTGGTGGCCCATGCCTTTAATCCTAGCACTTAGGAGGCAGAGGCAGGCGGATTTCTGAGTTCGAGGCCAGCCTGGTCTACAGAGTGAGTTCCAGGGCTACACAGAGAAACCCTGTCTCAAAAAAAAAAAAATTGCAAGGAGGAGATGGAGTAATAGATCCGAGGTTAAGAGCTCTTGCTGTTCTTTCAGAGGAACCCGGTTCAGTTCCCAATACCCATATCAGGCAGCTCTTAGCCATCTATAACGCCCTCTTCTGGTCTCTAGGAGCACTGCATCCATATGGTACAATACTTACACTCAGGCACACACATTCACATAAATGTACATTTTTTAATGGCAATGGCAGTAACTGAATTTTATGGCATCCTACCTGTTCTGGCTAGTAAGCTAGGGTCATCTGAGAGGAGGGAGAGTCAACTGAAAATAATCTTCGTAAGATCCAGCTATAAGGGCTGGAGAGATGGCTCAGGGGTTAAGAGCACTGGTTGCTCTTCCAGAAGACCCGGGTTCATATTCCCGGCACCCACAGGCCAGTCACAACTGTCTGTAACTCCTGTTACACGGGATCTGACATCCTCACACAGACATATATGCAGTCAAAACACCAATGTACATAAAATAAAAATAAATGAATAAATTTTTAATTGCTAAAGGCAAGCCGGTGGGGCAATTTCTTAATTAGCGATTGATGATGTGGATGGTGGGGCACCCCATTGTGAGAGGTGCCATCCCTCGGCAGGTGATCCTGGTTCTACAAGAAAACAGGTTGATCTGTAATTACAGATTATTATTATCAACTGATGGAAATTATCTATGTAAATGTTGATGATAACATAAGAATAGTACCATAATAGTACTTACCTGATGTTGTTGAAATTAAATAGGATAATACATATACAATAATAAAGAATCTGGCAATATATGTATAAAATTTAAAGAAAGAAAGAAAGAGGAAACAGACTAAGCAAGCCATGTGGAGCAAGCCAGTAAGCAGCATCCCTCCATGGCCTCCGCATCAGCTCCTGCCCCCAGGTCCCTGCCCTGCTTGAGTTCCTGTCCTGACTCCCTTTGATGATGAACAGTGATGTGGAAGTGTAAGTCAAGTAAACCCTTTACTCCCCAAGTTCCTTTTGGTCATGGTGTTTAGCACAACCCTAAACAATACATTACCTTCACCTCTTTTTTTTTGGAGATTGGGTCTCACCATGTAGCCCTGGCTGGCCTGGAACTCCGTGTCAATCGGACTGACCTCAAACTCACAGAAATCCAGTTGCCTCTGCCTCCAAAGCAAGTAGCTCAGTATACATATATGTACACACATTCAATACAATATACAAATATATACATATATGATTAAATGTACACATTTAGTACACATAGAAGCACAAATACACACAGACACAGATGAAGCTGTGTGGTTTTTACTGCCATTCATGAGACAGGGTTTCTCTGGGTAGCCCTGACTATTCTGAAACTCACTTTGTGAACCACACTGGCCTTGAACTCACAGAGATCTATATGTCTGCCTTTGCCTCCCAAGGGCTGGGATTAAAGGCAAGCAAATGAACAAAATCTTTTGAGCGTGTTAAGATTCTGGAGAGATGGCTCAGGAGTTAAGAGCACTGACTGCTCAGCAGAGGGTCTTGGTTTGGTACCAGCACCCACATGGCGACTTGCAACTGCCTGCAACTCCAGGTCCAGGAGATGCAGCACCTTCTTCTCACTTAACAGGTAGTACATATACTCAAGTAACACACACACACACACACAGACACACAAAAAAATAAATAATAAAGAATTTTTTAAAGTGGGCATGGAGGAGCACACCTATAATCCCAACACTCAAGGGGTAGAGACAGGAAGTTCAGAAGTTTAAGTTCATCTTTGACTACATAGTGAGTTCCAGGCCAGCCTGAGCTACATGACACAAACAAACAAAAACAACAAAAAAACAGATGGGAGGGAGGGGAGGGAGAGAGAGAGAGAGAGAGAGAGAGAGAGAGAGAGAGAGAGAGAATTCACTAGTCACTCAAAAATTTTTCCTGTCCAGATTATACAAGCGTGAACTTGAGACTCATGAGGGAACACTCAGGGCCTGCCCAGATGGCCCAGAGCCAGGCAGGACTCTGGAAGGAGGGATGCCAACTGCTCCCATGGCCCTGCCAGCACACCTTGCCTGCTACACTTTCTACGTTGTCGGCCAGGCCCCAGTGAAAGCAACCAGGCTCCCGGTAGTTGCTATAAAAAGGACAGACATCTTTCTCCTGTTGCCCTGAATCAGGGACTTCAGGAGTGGTCCAGACAAGTGGGCAGGTAAACTGATCTCCCACACTATACCTACCGTGGAACACTCACATCCAGGTCTTAGCGTGTTAGACAAAAATCAAAGCCCACCCCCACCACCACCCCCATCAGGTTCCTCTTAGCTATCTGGCACTTTGGGTGCCCAGGCCGGAAAAGATGTATCCAGTTCTGGAGCTCAGGTGTGCTATCTCCCTGCTGGCTGGGTCCCTGCCCTGGGACAAGATGTAACTTTCTGTGACAGATCCTTTTGAAAAGCAACCCTTGGACAGAGCCTGGGCTATTCCAAGGCAACACTATGGGGGCAATAAAAAACCAGGACATGTGAATCTCGAGTCATTCTCTGCTTTGCCTGGGTGACAGCTTCATTGGGCTTCGGAGGTCACCTGGGTTCTGGCAGCCTCAGCTAGTGTGAGGCAAGCAACCTCTCTCTCTCTCTCTCTCTCTCTCTCTCTCTCTCTCTCTCTCAGCTTTACCTTCCTGAAATGGGCCCGCCCATCTCTGAAGCCACGGGCCAGTTATATCAATCGAATGGTTGTCAGTCAAGTCCACTGATTTCTCCATCCTGAAATGCCCTGGGTGGGCCAACTGCACTAGGCTACTTCGGGTAGGGATGGAGTCTATGAACAGAGTTGCTGTGCCTGCTGTTGGCATAGATGACTTCCCCCAGGAAATAAATTACATTTCGTTCTCTATAGATTGTTTACTTTATAGTCTCTTGATCTCACTTGGCTGACTTTTTCCGTGTAGAGTTTTCAGTAGCTTGCTTCCCACTTAATCACAACTGCTTCCTGTAAATGTTAGCGACTTGCGTTATGGGGAATGGGCTGTGTGTTTCACAATGGTTACTGCAAAGACAAACCCCTTCTTCATTCCACACACACACACACACACACACACACACACACACACCACTCAGTAAACATCCCCCCCTCCACTACTTAAAAAAGTAGACTCTTAAGATGGTTTTCCACCAAGCAGACTCTATTTCACGTTAACCATGCAATAACTCAGACATATTTAGCAGATTCCCTGCGGGTATGTGCTTGTGTGGATACACTGTGTGTATACACGCACACATGTATACATGCATAGGTAGGTTACAGGCCAACCTTGAGTACTGTTCCTCGGGTGTCATTGGTCTTTCCCTTGAAACAGGGACTCTCACTGGCCTGGGGCTCACTGTGTAGCATAAGCTAGCTGGTCAGCAGACCCCAGGAATCCGGCCTGGCTTTGACCTTCTAAAGCAGAGCTTACAAGAATGTACCACCATACTTAGCTTTTACTATGGTATCTTAGTTGTTTTTTCTGATGCTTGGGATTGAATATACTGACAAGAGCAACTTATAAGAGATAGGGTATTTCAGCTTCAGCTTGAGGGTAGCGCCTGTAACGACAGCGTAATGAAGATGGCAGGAGCTTGAAGCAGCTGGTCACTGTGCACACACAGTCAGGAGGCAGGGTTTGACGAATTCACCCACTCGGCTCATTTTTCCACTCTTCTTGAAGTTTTGGACGCTAGCCAAGGGAATTGTGTCACCTACAGTGGTGCAATGCATTGCCTCCCTGCCTCAGTTGACCTAATCAAGATAATCTCTCCACTGGCAGGCCCAGAGAGACCCTTCTCCCAGACGGTTCTAGATTCTATCAAGTTGGCAGTTAACAGCAGCCATCAGAGATAGAGGCTGGAGATGTAGTCACATCCTCATGTTCATATGGCAAATGTACGACCCACACCCACCCCACCCCCTCCCCCTGCTCTCCCTACAGTTTCATGAGGGATCGTTCCTCAGATAATACGCACATTCCGCAGGAGTCTGTTCATCTGAACCTGATAGGCCACTGCTCAAAATTCCTACAGATTGAAAACTTTCTTCTCAGGTCTCACAGCAGATCTGGTCAGCCAGACCACACACCCCTGCCACTTGACCTTGAAAAAGTGGCCTTCTGGGAGCTAGAGGGAAAGTTTGACTGTCAAGTTTTAATAGAGGACCTGGATTTATTTCTCACAGCTCACACCTGCCTGATATCCAGAGGATATAGAGGGTAGATTCAGGCCCTATTCTGGCCTGTGTGGGTGCCTATATATGTGGTACATGCACAGGCATAGGCATAAATAAAAAAATAAAACTTTAGCCAGATGGTAGTGACACACACACCTTTAGTCCCAGCACTCAGGAAGCAGAGGCAGGCAGATCTTTGAGTTTGAGGCCAGCTTAGTCTTCAAAATGAGTTCCAGGACAGCCAGGGCTATAGAGAGAAATCCTGTATTGAACAACATCAAAAACAATAATGGTAATAATAAATCTTGGAAAAATAATTTTTTAAAACGGGGGAAGGATAGAGGCATATACTTTTAATTCCAGCACTTGGGAGACAGAGGCAAGTGTAGTATCTCTGGGAGTTTGAGCCCAGTCTTGTAGCCATTTAGGCTTTTCTATGTCTGCACAGTTCCTAAATAATGACATGGAGACTATATTTATTAATAAATGTCATTGATCATATAGATAGGCATTGTTCTCCACTAGCTCATAATTCAGTTATCCCATTTAAGTTCTGCCATATGGCTGGTGACCTCTCCTCATATGTCCAACTTCTGTGTCTCAGGGGCAAATCTCCTGCGCCTGAGTCTTTCCCAGAGTTCCTATCTCTTCCCAGGAGTCTTGCCTATCTCACCTGCTTTGCTATTAGGCCATTCCACTGTCTATTGGCAGGTGAAGCTTTTACCCAGAGCACCTCTCCCTGCATCTCCTCCTTTTAGTCCAATAAAAGGTTCTTTCCCTAATATTGATAAACCATATACAATAAGAAAATTATGAAAACCACCAGTTAATAATTACATTCACAATTTCCAGTCCATATGTATTTGGCCAGCGTGGAAAAAGTACTATCTATCCAAATTTGGTGAGTTCAAAGTTCCGTCCCTAAATCATTATCTTGCATCTACGAATGTAAGAATATCTTCTTAGACCTTAAAACATTTTCCTATATCCTAAACAACTTAAGCTTACTTGTGAGGCTATAACTAGCTATTCTTCAACCGCGTTAGAACCCGGAGAAGGAATAAATATTACCTGAGTAGACAGGAAGTGCAGAGCAAGCAGCTTCCAGATCTATAGAAATGGCAGAGACTGTTGGCTGCCTGGTCAATCCCTTGAGGTTTTTCTGTGACACTGCAGCAGCATTTTCAGCCTTCTGGCCCAGAATATCTGACAGACTTTTCTGTGAAGCAGGAATATTGAAGGACATGCCTACCTTGTCTTAGCGAAGCGTGGCAGTCAATTTTCTCCATGTCCTGTTTGGACAGCATTCTGTCAGCAGTATTCTGCCCTATGGCTGGCTCTGCCACATGGAAGTAAACTCCATAAAGAAAGACTCCATAGAAACAACCTCCAATGCTCATCAGCCAGGAGCAGACACATCTCGCTGTCATGAAAAGCCTCAGGTTAACAGAACATGTTTGAATGCCATATTCTGTACATCATTGAGATTTTTGAAGACCATCCATCCATCCATCTATAGTATATTTGTGATTGCTTCTAGCTATTAACTAACTATTCAACCCAGGAAACGTTCTATTCTAGTATTAACTATTCTAGTATCTAACATGACCCTAAGTTTGATTGGCTAACTACTAACTTGCATTTCCTAATTATCCTAAACAGTTTGTAAGAACGCCTTTCAAAAGGACTAGAACTTCACATTGCATTTTTGAAATGAGTTGCATAGATACAATACCTCATACAAAACTTGAAATTACATATATAATGTATATTGTAGCAAAAATAAGCTTTAATTTTTATCACTATACAAGACCTATACCAATGTAAAAAGTTGGCTTGTTGATGCTCTTTAGTTTAAAAGTAGTTTCAATAGTCTACACTTTTATCTGAAAATTTCTCTATCCCTCCTTTTTTCTTTTAATCCCTTCTTCCCACTTTCCCCCTAACAATAGATAGGAGAGACAGAAGGATAATGGGAAAAAGAGAGAAATCTATGAATCTAACCTCCTTTACTTTGTATCCTCCCTGACTGAGACCATTAACAACTAGTGATTAACACCTCCTAAAATGACAACAAACATTCATTACCCACCAAATGACCAAAAACCATCCACCTCATTTTTGGGGAGAAAGAGGTATCATTCTCTTAAAATTGCCTCCTACTATCTAGATGCAACATCTCTTTTGGAATCCCTAAGAAAATTGGGATATTAGTTGGTTTTAAGAAAGCTAGCTGTATCATTTGTTGTCCAATCTCTGCGTGATGGGAAAGTACAGGGTTAAATAAAGTCCTGACTGGAACAGTCTGAACAGTCGGATCAGCTGAGGTCAGATGCTTTGAAGCTGACCTGGAAGCAAGTTTTAATAAAACAGCACTGAGGAGGTCTGAGGTTGGATCAAGCAGGATGCTGGAACAAATATGTCTCAGTATCTCAGCATCTTTTGCAACATCCTCAACGGTGAATCTTGTCAGGGCCGCTTTAATATCATTGGTGTCTGGTTGTTTCTCTCTGTGAGCATGTAAACTTTTGAAGGTGATATATATTTCTGCAGTAACAGATGTGTGGGGATGTACAGTGTGCACAGATATGTGGGATGTGCAGTGTGCACAGATGTGTGGGATGTACAGTGTGCACAGATGTGTAGGATGTTCAGTGTGCACACATGTGTGGGATATGCAGTGTGCACACATGTGTGAGATGTGCAGTGTGCACAGATGTATGGGATGTGCAGTGTGCACAGATGTATGGGATGTGCAGTGTGCACACATGTGTGGGATGTGCAGTGTGCACAGATGTGTGGGATGTGCAGTGTGCACACATGTGTAGGATGTGCAGTGTGCACACATGTGTGGAATGTGCAGTGTGCACACATGTGTGGAATGTGCAGTGTGCACACATGTGTAGAATGTGAAGTGTACACACATGTGTTGGAATGTGCAGTGTGCACAGATGTATGGGATGTGCAGTGTGCACAGATGTATGGGATGTGCAGTGTGCACAGATGTGTGGGATGTGCAGTGTGCACAGATGTATGGGATGTGCAGTGTGCACACATGTGTAGAATGTGCAGTGTGCACATATGTGTGGAATGTGCAGTGTGCACACATGTATGGAATGTGCAGTGTGCGCACATGTGTGAGATGTGCAGGGTGCACAGATCAGCTAAAAAAAAAATGATTCTCTGCTCTTCATTTGAACAGGTAAGGCATTTGTCCTTTCCCGTAAGTTAGTTTGGACTATATAACTAAATTTTGATATGAAATTTCATCCATGCCATTTAAAAGGATGGCATGATAAGTACTGAGGACTCTGTAGCCAACGAGATCTACGGGCCGATCTGCTCAGCCAGTCTCAGAGCTGTTACCTTATAGAAGGATCAGCGTTCATGTTTCCTGTTTTGTGGCTCTTTGTGTCTTCCTTCATGTGTGCTGCCAAGATTTTCAGGAGGTCTCCACCAGTCAAATCTAATTTCTATTGTTTGATAGAATCTATACCTTTTCTCCTGTTGAAACAAACGTAAGACCTCTCCCTCAATGCAACACATTTCCTGCCTTCCATTCTGAAGTTCAGACATCCTTATAATATATAGACTGGTTTATTTCAACAGAGTTTTTTTTCTCCATATTTCAATGTGTAGTCATAAATTTTTTGTAACCTAATAAGGCTTAACCTCTCCTCCTGCCCACCACCCAGCAGAGGTAGTGGAAGAAAGAGTTACTAGGATATGGGGGAAGTGGACCGATTTAGCAATAGTTCTTTGGGGGTGAGCTCAGAAGTTTGCAGAGCCCTTTGTACCAGTTCAGTCCTGTGGAAACACCAAATAAGACTCGGCAGCTGCAGTCCAGTCCTCTCAGCAGGCAGGCACAGCACACGAACCAGCAGTGGTAGTTCAATCCTGAAGAAACCACAAGGCTCACCAAACCTAAGGTGAAGCCATGGTAAGCTGCCCCAGGAGCCTCACAAGCGGTTCTTTGGTGAGTTTATCTTAATGTCTGAGTTACCACAAGCTGAGCTCAACATCCCTATGTAAGGCCAACAAATACATGTGTGTCATTCACAAAGAATATCGAGGAGGATAAAACCAAAGCTCCTTCTCCCACTGTCTGTGGGGTGGTATTTATACTCCATCCATTCCAGTGTCTGCTTCAGGAAAACATCCTTTCACCTGTGTCTGCTTCAGGAAAACATCCTTTCAAGTGTCAGCTCCAGCAAAACATCATTTGACACAAACTGACTTTCCAAAGAAACTAAATTTCTATTTCACCAGTGTCTCTCAGCAACTGTAGCTTTTTTTTTCTTTTTTCTTTTTTTTTTTTCTTTAAAGATACTTAAAGTCGGGCTGGAGAGATGGCTCAGCTGTTAAGAGCAATGACTGCTCTTCCAGAGATCCTGAGTTCAATTCCCAGCAACCACATGGTGGCTCATAACCATCTGTAATGGGATCCGATGCCTTCTTCTGGTGTGTCTGAAGACAGCAATGGTGACTCAGATAAAAATAAATAAATAAATCTTTAAAAAAAATTAAAGTCAATATCGAACTATGTAATCTATCTCTGAGGGTCTTTATCATCCCTCTGTTTGTTAAACATCTCATTTAATGTAGAATTAGATCTCTCTACTGCTACCTATCCTATAGGATTGTGAGATATGCCAATAGTATGCATTATAGTATAATATGTAAAAATCATCTTCATTTACTAGAATTTATATGCTTGAGCATTGTCAACCTTAATTTGTATAGGCATACCCATAATAGCCATAACTTCTTTTTTTTGTTTGTTTTGGTTTTTTTTGTTGTTGTTTTTTGTTTTCGAGACAGGGTTTCTCTGTGTAGGCCTGGCTGTCCTGGAACTCACTCTGTCAACCAGACTAGCCTTGAACTCAGAAATCTGCCTGCCTCTGCCTCCCAAGTGCTGGGATTAAAGGTGTGCGCCACCACTGCTCGGCACCATAACTTCTAATAAATGTGTGATTACAGAATCAGACTTTTCAGAACTCTAGGCAAAAGCTCATTGGAATTCTTAATATGTATCAATAGTATGATGTCTCAAAATGTGTACATATTTTATATTTTCCAACTCTACAAAAGGAAACAGATAAGCTGTAAGGAAACACATAAGCTGTTGCATGGCATTGCTCTAAGGCAGAATCAAACATAATCTGTCCTCTTAACTCAGAATATTGTATCTCTGTGGGCTGTCATTGTAATTCTTTAGGCCTTTGTGGATTTCCTTCTTCTACTTTCTCTGATGTCTCTGTGGGTTCCAGATCAGATTCTTCTGAAGGTTCTTTATTCTAATTTAAAGAATGTTCTGATCTCTGCTCTATGACCTGCCACCTGGCATTCCATCTTTTCCTTATCTAACTCCACTTTATTCTGATCTTTCTGAAAGAGGATATAAAAATTACAATCATCATTGGACATAAAATCATTGGTATGCTGATAAGTGAAACAAAATTATACGGGATCCAAATGCCCTCTGTCACTGTGCTTCTCACCATTTTCAACATAAAAAAAATGTTTCTTTTTTAATCTCTCCCTCCTTCAGAGATGGTATTTAATATTTCTCCCTATGACTATCTATATTCAATTTCTTTTCTCTTTTACTGTTTTTTTTTTAAGTTAATACATTAGCCTTTCAGAAGTTTGGGCTTCTCAGTCATACCACAGCTCTGAGAAAATGTTTCTTCTGCCATTTTGTGCATCTGTGACTACTCAGGCTAACACATGTCTAGAACAGCTGGCTCTGTACTCTTGGCTCCATCTAGAAGGTGGCCCTTGCTGGTTTGGGGGCTGGAGCTACCGTTTGCCTTTCCATGAGAACCCAGCCTCATATTGGTAGGCATCACATTTTTGGGCACCATCTGTAGTCCCTGGCCCAAGTGCTCCGCCACATGTGCTGGGTCAGCATGTCTGACTTGCAACCAATCTGGGAAAGTTGTGCCAGAGACTGCAATGGCCACTCGGATACAGCTAGTTCCGAGTGAATTGCAGTTTTTGCCTACTTCACACCACAAATTTGGGGAGTTGTTTTGCTTATGGAGAGTGCCTGAGGCTTCTGTCTTCTTTCTCTTAAAGGCACCACCTCCTGCCTTGATAGGAAATCAAGTCTGGCTTTGGGAGGTGCTTTTTCCCTGCTGTTCCATCCAGGGCTTTTTCTTAGGCTCTAAGCTTGGATATATATGAGGGCCACGTTGGGCGCCATTAATTTGGATTTTTCTATGTCCACCCCCATTCCTGAATAGTAACACAGTGACTGTATTTATAAGTTAATGGTATTAGCCTTATAGTTAGGCACTGTTTCCCACTAGCTTATAACTCAATCACCCCATTTATACTAATCTCAGTTCTGCTACATGCCTGATTAGCTCTCCTTAGTTTCATACATCTGACTCCCTCTGTGTCTCAGTGGCAAATCTCCTGCACCTGACTCTTTCCCAGAGTTCCTATCTCCTCCCAGGAGTCCCGCCTATCTCTCCTGCTTTGCTATTGGCTATTCAGCTCTTTATTGACAGCCAATGCTTCTACACTGTACACATGAGATTATCCCTACAAAACCTGGTCTATAGAGTGAGTTCCAGGACAGCCAGAGCTACACAGTGAGACCCCGTCTCGATTAAACAAATGAAAACAAAATAAAAGAAAAGAAAATGGCCTTGCCTCTCTAACCCTCCATGTTTGTAGTCTTCATATGACCATCACAGCTCTGAGCTCACATGGAAGCTGATGATGATAACAAGCCCTCCCCATGTGTCAGGTACCAGGCTTGGGACTTTGTACATTGATCTTGTCCAGTCTTCCCACAAACTCTGTAAGGGCATCATCATCCCTCCACACAGATGAGCCAAGAGAAGGATGACATGACATGTTCTGATGTCCCGTGACTCAGACCCAAGCCACAGTCCTGTGTCATGGTCACTCCTGCTGTGAAAACTCTCATGGCTCTCCTCCCCCAGGAGAGGACCAAACACTTTACGTTGGCCTTCAGGGCTCTGTAGAGATTCATGTTCTGCCTGAGCACACCTCATTCTGTCCAGTCACCTGCAGATGTGGCATTTACACAGCACTTTCCAGGCCTGGTACATGCAGAGCCCTCTTCTCCAGGATGATCAGACCACCCCTATTATTCTTTATGCCCCCCCCCCAACTTAACAAAAGTCAGGTCATTTGGGAGAAAAGAACATCAACTGAGAAAATGCTGCCCTGGAGACTAGTCTGTGGGACATTTTCTTGATTAATGATTGATGTGGGAGGGTGTCATTGTGGTTTTTGTTTTTTTGTTTTTAAGATTTATTTATTTTATATAAGTACACTGTAGCTGTCTTCAACCACTCCAGAAGAGGGCGTCAGATCTTGTTACGGATGGTCGTGAGCCACCATGTGGTTGTTGGGATTTGAACTCAGGACCTTCAGAAGAGCTGTCAGTGCTCTTAACTGCTGAGCCATCTCTCCAGCCCATTGTTGTGGTTTTTAAATCCATTCTACTCACTTGACGGCTACAGCATAAGTTCCTTGATACCTCCCCAATGTTGTAGATTCTTGAATGAAAGACACACACACACACACACACACACAAACACATACACACAGCCTTATTTTAATATGACTTAATGGCATAATAAGCATTTACCTAAGCAGCTTAATGATGGGACTACTCCACATGGCTAGCACACTCTGCCCTCTGATACTCCTGAACTATTACTTACTAAAACCTGTATTCCATCCTCACTGCCCTGGCTTGTAGCCCTCCTTGGCTATGATCCCCAACTCTTACATTTTGACTGTCTTTCTGTCCTGCATTTCTCAGAACTGATCTTTCTGCTTCCTCAGCATGGCCGTTTTAAAACCTACCTCTTCCTGGGTTCCCTTGACTAAATCTAAAGTCCCTCCTCTGTCTCCCAGCACAGCCATTGGCCTCCAGGAACTTTACTTACCAATTTGAGCCACCTGGGGCCAGGAACCTTCATCATCTTGCAGGTGGGATTCTCATGCAATTTGGGAATCCACGATGCAGCCATTAAACCAAACCCACAACAGAGTTCAGCCATCGTTAGTAGAACAACCCTTGGGCAGGTGGTCTTGGGCTCTATAAGAAAGCAGGCTGAGCAAGCCAGGAGGAGCAAGCCAGTAAGCAGCATCCTTCCATGGCCTCTACATCGACTGCTGCCTCTAGGTCCCTGAATTGGGTTCCTGCCCCGACTTCCCTTCATGAGTGTGACCTGAGAGCTTTAACTTGAAACAAACTCTTTCCTTTACAGGTTGCTTTAATCATGTTTGTTTGTTTGATTGATTGATTGATTGATTATATATAAGTACACTGTCACAGTCTTCAGACATACTAGATGAGGGCATCAGCTCACATTACAGATGGTTACAAGCCACCATGTGGTTGCTGGGAATTGAACTCAGGACCTCTGGAAGAACAGTCAGTGCTCTTTTATTTTTTTAAGATTTATTTATTTATCATATGTATATGTGTACACTATAGTTGTACAGGTGACTGTGAGCCATCATGTAGCTGCTAGAAATTGAACTCAGGAGCTCTGCTCACTCTGATCCAAATATGTATTTATTATTATATGTAAGTACACTGTAGCTGTCTTCAGACACACCAGAAGAGGACATCAGATCTCATTACGGATGGTGGTGAGCCACCATGTGGTTACTGGGATTCAAACTCAGGACCTTAGGAAGAGCAGTCAGTGCTCTTAACCACTGAGCCATCTCTTCAGCCCAATCATGGTTTTTATAACAGCACCAAATGAAAACTAAGACACTCTCTCACCCTCATAGTCATAGTCATGTCTTTCTATCAGAAAGACCTTTAAGTCCACTGCATCTAAAGTGCAATATCCCTAGCCCCATGCTTCTCAATCAATTTAGCTTCCTTCAACAACTGAGTCTCCTACCCATGAAGGCAAGGTCTGGGCTCTGCATCTACCCAATCACACACAGGTCACCCAAGGAAGGTCTGGGCTCTGCACCCCTCCTGCCCCCCAACTCCTCACACACACACACACACACACACACACATCACCCAGTGCTTAGAATATTGCTTCTGTATAAGCAGACATGTGATGGGGGAAAGGGACAGAAAGTAGCATGAAGTAATAACCCCTCAGCAAGAAACTGGTCCAAAGCAAGCATCAGTAAACACAAGCCGTGGCCATCAGAGGTGTCGATCGCTTCAGGCCACAGGCAGTTTTTCCCTTCAGCAGAAAGACAAGGGCCCTGGAGGCTAGAACCTCACCTTGCCCCAGTCTAGAAAACCCAGTCCCCTTAGACCTGGAGAGTCAGTTCCCCTCATCATCAGCCAAGTGGGGCTCTAGCTAGATGGAGGCTCACAGAGGGGTCTCTATTGGAGTCACACTGTAAACTGACCAGACTGAAGGGACAAGGACTGACTTGAAGCCAGAATGAAGGATCAGATAGCCTGAGTGTCTCTCATAATTTGTGTCCCTCCACAGCAACCTGACCAACACTGGGGGTTAAATTTTGTGCAATAATCAGATTTCTTCATCTAAATTTGAAATCAACACATCTTACAGAATATTCAAACATCAAAGAAATGCATATAATTTAGAAAACGGAGCTCCCCTTTCTCCAACCTAGATAACTTCTGCCAGCAATTTGGCACATGAGATCTTTATCTAGATTTTTGTAAGCATATGCTAGCATTGTTTTTACTTTATATACTTTCTTACCTTGTTTGTCCTTCATTGGCCTTATTAAGATAGACTTTATATATAGTAAAACTTACCACTCTGATATAGAGGTCTATGAGTTACATAATTTGCATCACAGTCAAGATTTGGTTCAGTTCCATCAATGTAACCCGCTGTGAAATTTCCCTTCCTGCCCCTTTGCCACTAGTCCTTTCACCTTGGCTTCCTAGCATGACTAATATATTTTCTAGCCTTTTAACTTTCCTTTCCTGAATGTCATGTAAAGGTACATTGCTCTTTCAGTTAGCATAATGCATTTCAGGGTCATCCATGTTGTCGATGGGAATCAGTGGTCTGTTCCTTTCTACTGCTGTATAATATTCCATTGTATGGATATACCACAACTTGTTTACCCATCCACTAGATGAAGAATGTTTGGGAGGCAATTTTAAATAATGGTGCTGAAATCATTCAGATACAAGTTTTAGTGTAGCTGTAAGTTGTCATGAACTAAGGGTTCATGTCATGAGCTAAGGATTTTTCAGGTAAATATAATTACAATATATTTACAGAAAAATGACTAGAACTCTTTTCTATAGTGGCTTTTCCATGTACCACACTGTTTTTTTTCTCTTGTTAACCTAAGAAACAGATTACCCTGTAATGTGTCCTTGTACTATCCTTTCCTGTGAGAATGATAGATTGTGTGGAAACCATTTTTGTTTGTTCTGCAGCGCATCCTCTGAGCCTAGTACAATGCCTAGAACACACCAGGCACTAAGAGATGTGTGGTGAGTGGATGAGCTTCCCAGACCTCCTCCCATGAGGACATGTAGATTCATGTTATCAAGTGTGAAGAGGCCACACACTATGTTCAGCTGTCTGTTTCCCTTCTTTTTATTTCATTTTTTTTATTTATGTATACGAGTTCTCTATTTGCATGTATGCCTGCCTACATGACAGAAAAGGGCATCAGATCCCATTACAGATGGTTGTGAGCCACCATGTGGTTGCTGGGAATTGAACTTGGGACCTCTGGGAGAGCGGCTAGTGCTCTTTACCTCTGAGCCATCTCCCAAGCCACCTTTCACTGCCCTCTTCCTGATCATGCTTGATGGTCCACACATGGCAGCACTGTGACTCGCAAATACCTGTGACCATTTTCACAACTCCCTGAAAGTTAGAGAGATTGTTGACTCGTTAAGAGGACTTGCTGCTCTTCAGCGAACCTAAGTTAGGTTCTCCTCTTGCCTCCTGAGTGCTGGGATTAGAAGCCTGTTGCCACCCTGGTTACTTTGTGTTGTGCTGGGAATGGAACCCGGGACTTTGAGTACGCTAGTTGAGCACCCCATCCACTGAGCCACAATCCCTCAACTCTAATATGTTAAGGTTCTCAAGTTAAGTGAACCAGAGCTTCCTTGCTCTTCAAGAACAGATCCAATCTTCAGAGACAATTAAGGAGACCTACCTACAAAGGATCACCAAATTCTTTGCATAAAAATCAATAAAACCCAGCAAAATCTCATAAATAACTGGACCTCTCACGCCCTTGGACAACTAGGAAGGCAAATGGTCAGAATAAAGTGGACCCAATGATAACACATTTGGACTTCTATAATTCTTTCACGGTGGGTTGGAGTGGCATTCAGCACCTGTGCCTCGGGGACCAGCCTGGGTGGGAGCTTTGTTAACAGCAATGGGCCGGGGTAGGTGACCCTATGAGGGCTCTAAATGAGAACAAACGGTAGTGGGGAGAAAAATGAAACTGAATTGAGGGTGGAGGGAGAAATGAAAGTGTTACAATTAGCTAATTGGACCCAGTTCTTCTGGATATAGCCTTATCTCTCCCACTGTGCACAACGCTCCTCTCTACATCAAAGACCACCGCGTGCCTGGAGAATTGGAAACAATGTTTATAGGGTACTTTGAAGATGGAAAGTATGGTTTAAATGCTAACTTATTATTATTACTTTAAATTCTAAAATTTTGGGGGTGGGAGTTTTTAATGTGTTTGTAATTCTTGTGACAGACTGTGTGGCAAGGCTGTGTGGATGAACTCAGGGAGGCCAGAAGCAACCCCGAGTACCTTGGCAGCCTCGAGGAACCTGGCTCAGTACCTTGTCCTCTCCGATTGTGTTTTCGGGGAAGATGAGGGCTGTCAATCAGAGGCTGTCAGTTTATGTAAGAACATGTCTTGGGGATCTAATTGAAATACGGGATCTTTCCAGGCAGAGTTGATAGAGTTATCGCATTACAGATTTTATTTGACTCCGAGTCTCAATTCATTCCTTTGTATAGTTTCCAGTTTTCTTCATAAAACAGAAATTAGACGGAGTCTTGACATTAGAATTTCACGAAAAAGCAATCAAATCCAAATTACTCCGAAGAAGGAAAGGGCTATAAAAATGACTAAACAAAATGGAAGGAGGGAAAGAGCCCCTTCTGGAAGCCCTGGTTCATGAATTAATTTTGCTCTTCGGTCCTTGGGACAAATCCAACTTAATTTAAAAGGTTGCCAGACAGAGAACACAAGGAAAAACTTTTGAGACTGTGGTTCAGAAAGAAACATTATAAAGTTTAAAAGTTTTTATTTACTTCTCTCTCCTCCCCTCTTCTCTGCTTCCTTCTCTACTCCTGCCTTCTCCCCTTCTCCCTTTCCCTCCCTCCTCCTTTCCCTCCTCCCCTCCTGCCTCCACCCTCCTCCCTCCCTCATCCTTTCTTCCTTTGCATAGAACTCAGACAAGGGACTGGTTGGTGGCTGTCCCTTGGCTTCCCCCTGACCCAGCCGGTCATTTCTCTTTCATGTGTTCACTATGTTCTAACAGAAGCTTTTTTCTTTTAAGGACTGGCGAGGGGATTTTTTAAATTAAAAAATCATCAAAGCTTAAATGACTTGCCTGACATAAAACTTGGACCCAACCTGGAACAGAGGCCTTGGGCCTTTTCAATTTCCTATGCTAACCAAAGCCCAAGCTGGGTTTTTTTTTTTTTTTTTTTTTTGGCTCTAATAATGAAAGGCACACAAGGTATCGAGTTACTAAATGGCTTTTAGCCTCTTGAAACTCAAGCGAAGGAAAATCTCATTAATCTGAACTCTGCTAATAATGGAATTTGTTACAATTCGACCTGGCTAAACTGCACTTTACCGGGGGATTACCCAAGAAGGCAAGTTGACCAGCAAGCAGCCAGGCTAGAAGGCTGCTCAGAACAGGGCTTATACAAGCCCATCTAAGAAGTTGTCTTAAATCACTCAGCCACTCGCTTTCCTAAATCAACCTCTGCGGAATGCAAAAAAAAAAAAAAAAAAAAAAGGGGGGGGTCTTCAACACTGACTTGATCTAAGGGGAAACATTGTTACCCAGAAGCCCTTTCATCGTTAAGTTCTCCTCTGTCCTTGGGAGAAAGAAAAGTCCCCCCAGCACCTGGGAAACAGAAGCAGGAGAAACACTAAAATGAGGGCTTCAGGGACATTCTCAGCTGCAGAATGAGCTAGAGGTCAGAGGTCAGCGTGGATCACATGAGACACTGGGGGGAGGGGGGACAGAAAGAAGGAAGGTAGGGAAGTGGGAAGAAGGAAGGAAGGAAAGAAGGAAGGAAGGGAGGGAGGGAGGGAGGGATGGAGTGGGGGCCGGGTTCCTCTTGGGGGCTGGGGAGTTGTCCTGCAAGCAGGACAACTTCAGTTCAATTTCTCCTCCAACTGTAAACATCAGGGCTGGGGAGGTAGAGTCAGGAGGGTCCCAGGAGCTGCCTGGCCAGTCAGTCCTTCTGAACTGGTATTCTCTCATTGCAGCAAGAGACTCTGAAGCAGGAAGAACTGTAATTACAAGCATTGAGGTCTCCAACTGCAACAGACAAGTTCTTCCCTGTCAAAAGCAGCAGACCGCACCAAGCACTTTCTGGTTTCTTCTCGCTATGCTTGGAACCTATAAGCTCTTAGGGAATAGCCCCATTGGCTACTGAGGTAGTCTGCATCTTTTAGCCAGAGGAAGTCACGCACAGCTCCCAACACCAACACCCTGCTGATACCAAAAAACAAGTTAAAGATGATCAAGGGATGCTGGGCAGTGGTGGCGCACGCCTTTAATCCCAGCACTTGGGAGGCAGAGGCAGGAGGATTTCTGAGTTTGAGGCCAGCCTGGTCTACTGAGTGAGTTCCAGGACAGCCAGGGCTACACAGAGAAACCCTGTCTTGAAAAACAAACAAACAAAAAAAAAAGGATGGTCAAGTGAAAAAGTGAAAAGGAAGGAAACATGAATAAATGAACTGATGACAACATCTGACGACTTCAGGAGAGGCTGTGGGTGTGAACCAGCATTGAGGCAGGACTATTGCCTCAAGTTCTAGGCCAGCCTGGGCTACCTACTGAATTCAAGGCTATCTTGAGCTATAGAGAAAGGCTTTGTCACATGAATGTTACATTTCACACTTGCATGCTTATGCGTGCGCGCGCACATACACACACAAACACACATATACACATGAAATGGTAGGTGAGTGGATAGATGCACAATCAAGAGACATGAGTGGACATGGAGATTTAATAAATGTGGACATGGATGGATTAATGGGGCCCCATCCTGCTAGGCAAATGTCTCACCTCTCAGTTGCAACCGCAGCCCTCCAAGCTGGTCTCCTGGATCAGTGAGCAAACCCACTTCTAATCCACTGCCTTAGCCTCCTACTTGGTTTCCTCTGGTCCTTGAAGCATCTACGAAGCCTGGTTGTCAGGGGTAGATGATTAAAACTGGACCTGGTGGTAGAGGTCAGTCATTCCGGTCAAGTGGGAGTCTGAGGAAGGAGGAGAATTAAAAGCTCAAGGCTTTTCTGGCTCACAGAGCAAACTTCAAGGCCAGTCTGGGCAACTTAATAAGACTCCGCATCAAAATAAAGTCTACCAAAAGGACTGGGCATGTGACTCATAATTTGTAAGCATGAGGTTCCAGGGTCAGATCCCATATTGAAATATATATATATATATACTGGACAACCCAAAGCTCAGATCTCAGCTCAGCTCTGACTCTTTGTAACATTATGGTTGTGAAAAGGAAATTCCTCTCTTTGGGCCACAGTTTTCCCATCTGTAAAATGGGAATTACCTACAGTGGCATGTTCGTGAGGATGAATGGGATAAAATCATTATACATGTGACACACGGTGAGTATCTAGGTTTGTTTGTGTGTCTTAATGATTTACTTGTTTATTTTTTGTTTGTATTTTTCAAGACAGGGTTTCTCCGTGTGACAGTCCTGGCTGTCCTGGAACTCACTTTGTAGACCAGGCTGGCCTCCTGCCTCTGCCTCCTGAATGCTGTGATTAAAAACGTGGGCTACCATGCCCAGCGAAGATTTATTTTTATTTATATGTATTACATGTGTACGGGTGTTTTGTTTACACACGTTTGTGCACCGCATGCACACCTGAGGCCAGAGGATGCCAGAAAGTGGGTGTCTCAGCCCTGGAGCTGGAGTTAGAAATGACTGTGAGCCACCATGTGGGTGCTGGGAACTGAACCAGGGTCCTCAGTGAGAGCAGCCAGGGCCTCTCAACGGCTGAACCTTCTCTTCAGCCCCACAGTTTTTAGGGTGTGTTTTCCCCTTCCACTATGTGGGGTCCAGGGCTCAAACTAAGATCAACAGCTTTGGAGCACTGGAGGTCTTTCCTGGCTCAGCCCTACTGCCACACCACATGGACGCTGTGGCCTTTTCAGAAGGGGCGGGGCATCTCTTGGTCACTCTGAGATGAAGGTGTGGACTTATTTTCTGACCCCTTCCTTGGTCAGAGGGGAAAGAGCATCCTGACTGTCCACTCAGGGGAAACTCCAAGGCTCAGAGCTGGGGGAGCGGGGTGGGGTTCAGGGGGCCTGGGGGTGAGAGGGCCGGGGGCGGGGGGAGCCAAAGAAATAGAGAGGCAGAGATGCTTGCCAACAGGGGCCAAATTGCAGGGAATAGCGCGCCCCACCACCCCCAAGCCATCAATGAGACCGTGCGACTCTCCTTGAGACCCTCCCTGAGCAGCAAGCCCCAGTTACCCCAGAGTTCACCCCAGTCCTGGTTCTTGGGTTTGGTACCAGGCCAGCAAGGACCCACCCCACAGTGCTGGGAATGGAACCGAGCTGGCCCCTTCCATTTCTGTGTTTACTCAGAGGAGACTTGGCTGCTGGGAGCATGGAGAGGTTGACTGTGGTTTTCTGCAGCAGCTGGGGGTGGAAGGGAGGCGAGAGGCAGAGCTGGAACAGATTAGAGCTCCGGGAAGCAAGAGACCCCTCTTGCAGCCGAGGACAGCCTCTGCCTGCGTCCCCTCTGCCAAGGGGCTGTGGGTTTTGAAGCCCCAGTGGCACGTCCCACGGGCCTCCTCCCTAGGGCTGCACCCAAGCCGGGCTATGTGGAATGTGCCCTTCTTGGAGGCACTCTCTTTTTTAAATTGGCCTGTAAATCTCTATGTAGTTTTCAGGGTTTGGGAATTTTATTTTATCTGGATTTAAGGCATGCTCTTCTTTGGCATCAGAAGGCGTTTATGACTGTTAAAACAAGAAATGAAAAATATAGGCCTGGAATCAGTGAGGCTGCCTCTCGCCAGGCGTATAGGGGTTTGTCTGGGGGATGGAGGAGGGTGTCGAAGCTTTCTGTCCCATCTCCCCAGTTGCTCAGAGGTTTTTGATAAAGTTGGGGTGGCCGAACCCCGCTCAGGAGAAGGAGGCTGACTGAAGGATGCTCGGATCCCTGGAGGTTTCCACCTTCCCCAGTAAGACTTTTTCCCTAAGCCACACCCTCAAGGGCACGGTCCACAGGACTGAGTGTCCCATCGCTGTACTTGTTGATGAAGGGGGCAGATGGCTGCTGGCTTTGGATGCAGCAGGACCGACCGGGTTGTCTTTGAAGTTCCCAAACTGCAGTTATGGTCAGGATTTAAATAACTGAGATTCCAGCTTCCTTTGGCCTTGCTTGCCAAACTCTCTGTTCTTTCTTGTTTTAAAGCATACATGTTCACCCTGAGGCACAATACGTGGCACATACATGACCTACACATGGCATATGCTCGGCACACACAACACATGTAGCACCCCGAAACACAGACCAGATGCACAGCACACATAACATATATGATACACCAGACACACTGCACAATACACATGCAAAACACGTAATGCATACATAACACCGTACACAGCACACATGACTACACATGATGTATGTAAAACATGCCACATATAGAAGACAATTCAAGTGACACAACATATATAACATATGCACAACACATGACACATTAGACACAACACACATGACATTTCATATGCATGGCACATGTACAGCTTCTACAGCACAAAAACAGCATATGACATACAGCATACAGCAGATAGGACATATATATGTGTATATATATGTGTGTGTATATATGTGTGTGTGTATATATGTGTGTGTGCATATATATGTGTGTGTATGATATATATGATATATTGCATGATATATATATCATATATATATCACACACTACATAGCATACCCAGCACAAACATACACACACACAAAAGACATAATAATCAACATACATATGCCAGAAACACACACACACACACACACACACACACACACACACACACACATTCATTTATGTCCTTGGGAGGTTTGTTGTTGTTGTTGTTGTTGTTTTTGAGACAAAGTCAAAGTGGAACAGGTTAGCTTCAAACTTGCAATCCTCCTGCCTCAGCCTCCTTTGCTGGAATTACAGGCTATACCACCATATACCATGCTTAGTTTACTTTCCTCTCCCTCTCCCTCTCCCCCTCTCTCCCTCTCTCCCTCTCCCCCTCTCTCCCTCTCCCCTTCCCTTTCCCTCTCCCTCTTCCCTTCCCTCTCCCTCTCCCCTTCCCTTTCCCTCTCCCTCTCCCCCTCCCTCTCCCTCTCCCCTTTCCCTCTCCCTCTCCCCCTCCCCCTCCCTCTCCCCTTTCCCTCTCCCTCTCCCCCTCCCCCTCCCTCTCCCTCTCCCCTTTCCCTCTCCCTGTCCCTCTCTCCCTCCCTCTCCCCTTCCCTCTTTCTCCTCTAACCCAGGCTGGCCCCAAACTCACTGTGTGACTGAGGATGACTTTGAATTCCCACCTCTCCTGCCCGCATATCCCGAGTACTGAGATTACAGTACTGTGTGTGCAGTACACAGCCGAGCCTGGGTACTGTGGTTCTGCGACTGGAATCCAGGGCTCTGTGCGTGATGGGCAAGCATTCTGCCCAAGGAGCCCAGATCCCTGCCCTACATTTCTTTCCTCAAGGCAAAAAGTGCAGATGCTACATGAAGGACACTGGGAAAGAGAGTGCCTGGGAAGAGCAGATAGGTGAAACTCACTCAGCCTTTTGTCTGGGAATGTTCTTGATTCCCCCTCTGGTCCATGAACTCATCATCAATCTTCCTCTTAAGACATCATCAAAGACCATCACTTCTACTTCCCGTCACCAACATTCACAGATAGTTACAGGTTGCATACACTTCCGGCTTCCCCATCTTTGCAATACTGCCTTGTATTCTATGAAGATTGAAATGGAAGCTGAGGCTTCTTAGCCTCGATGGTCAGAAGGCTCTGGGTTCCAATGTCAACCCAGCCCACCCCACCCCCCCATTAGTGGCTTCGTTGGGCAGATCATTAACTCTCTCAGGAGCCAGAGTTTCCTCATCAATAAAATGAGAATTTACATTTGGAGATGGGTTAAAGCAGAGAGGGAATAAAACTCAACCCAGAGAAAAGTCCGGGAAACATTCCTGCCTGCAGCAAGACCTGAGCCCACCAGGTTCAGGCTCCTGCAGTACGTCTGCCTGAGGGATCTGTGGCAACATTATCTGACACCCCCCACCCCCACCCCATCCCATCCCACCAGCGAGCGCAGCTCTTTCCCTGCATCAGAACTTTGGGCTCCACTGCGTTTATTGCGTAGAAAGCAGTGAGATGGGTTTCCAAGCTCTGTCTCCCCACCGCCGCCGCCGCCACCACCACCACCACCAAGAACACCCGCCAGAGTTGGCAGTCTGTAATATGTAAAAATCCACCCAGAAATGGAAGAGGGGACATTTGCACAAGCTGGGTTGTGTCTACAGAATTAGAAGGCACAGTTGGACTAATTTTAGTGCCGAAAAATTGGAAACACTGGGAATAAGGCCCGGTGGGGAAAATATGGGTTCTTGAAGTGGTTCTGAGAAGGGCCAGTGGCTGGGGGGAGGGTCGGGGGGGGAGATCTGGAGCCCCTGGTTTGGCTGGAAGCTCAGGGTTGCAGGAGAAGGGTTAAATGTCCGGTAGGTTAGAGGTCTGGGGAGGTGGGCTCCCTTGTCCTGGCTTCCCTGCTATCTGCTTTCCTTTGTCCTGCCATAGATGATTCCGCAGACGCTGGGCTCTCTGACACTTGGTCCCTTGGGACCCGAGGGGCTCCGGCCTCTGTGATTGGCCTCACGTGTGGGTAGACAGCACACAAACTCACTTTGTATCAGGGGAGCCAAGCAGCCCCCCACCTCCCTCTTTCCTCACAGCCAATGGAGCCGAGCCTGAGAATTTATGAGAGGAGAGAGAAGCACTTTGAAGAAAGGCGCCCTTGTCTCCAGCCTGGCCGTGGCCCCCGCAGTGCGCGTGGGGAGGTGGGGAGGGGTGGGCACGCGAGAGGGGCGGGGGCGCCCCGGGATGGATGGCAAAAGAAAAGAATGCAAAAAGCCAGGGTCAAAAGTCTTTCTGGGAACAGAGAAGAAAGCTGAGAAGGGGGCTTGCTTCCCCACAGGTGTGTGCGTGCACAATGGGGGCCCTCCCCAGACCTTCCCAGAGGGCGCAGAGGAGGCCCATCCCGGCCTCAGAATGGGATGGTAAAGTCACTTCTAGAAGCAGGTTCCCACCAGGCATCAAGCAAGCCTACATGACTATCGTTACCAAGCCTGAGACGGCTGTGCTCCTTTGGCCAGTCTTGGCTCTGAGACTCGGTTTCCTCATCAGTGAAATTACTAAGTGTATTGACACTCCACCCAGTGCCTGGAGGCACTAAGTGCTCAGTCAATACAGGCTCTTGTTTGTTTGTTGCTTGTTTGTTTTTTTGTTTTTTTTTTTTTGAGAGAGAGAGAGAGAGAGAGAGCTTTATATCTCAACAAGTCTGTACCCCTCCACCCCACTCCCTCTCATACCCCCTCTTATTCCCACTAAACTGGTTTTCCAACAAGTTCCCCTCACCCCTTCTTGTCTCTTGGTCCATTTTTGTGCTCGTTCATTGTTTTGGTTGGTTGGTTGGTTGGCTGGTGGTTGGTTGGCTGGTTGCCTTGGTTGCCTTGGTTTGGTTCCTCTTACTATGCAGAGCTGGCTGGCTCAGAACTTAGTATGTGGATCTTGCTGGCCTTGAACTCACAAAAGTCTCCCTGCCTCTGCCTCCCCAGTGCTGGAATTAAAGGTGTGTGCTACCACACCAGCCTTGGTTTTTGTTTTATTGCTTTTTGTTTGTTTGTTTGTTTTTTCTTTAAATAGCCCAGTACACTTAATTAGGGTCGCTACATGAACATGAAGAAGGGTTATTTACTGAAGTGTGGGCATCTTCCACAAGAAGAAAGCAATTCCTTCTCTTCCAGCAGCCATTAATCAACCATCTCAGGGAGGGGTGGGTTCTACGAGCCCCGCCTCTCCATTCTTGCTGTGATTTTTGACAGGCTTGTCCTTGTGCAGGTCTGGTGAATTGAACCACCACACTGTATGTTCATGATTGCAATGGTCACGTCACATTTAGAATTTTTATTAATGTGTATAAGTGGGCATCCGCAGAGGCCAGAAGAGGGCTAGCTTTTGCTCAGGGCTGATGATGTGTTAGGCTGCAACTGAAACCCATCACAAGTGTGAACTTCACAGACCAACAGCAAGGCCATCTACGGTAAGTAAGACTTACAGTGGATTCAAACTTGGAGCTGCCTCCTTCACCCATCCGCAAGTTCCAAAATAAGGAAAACAAGAATTCTGAGTATCTTCACCAGTGATGGTCAGTAGAATGAAATCTGGTGACTCACACAATCCCAACCCCCCCACACCCCTGCTGCCAGCATGGAGGCCACTGGTAGCTTCTGAGGACTTGAGATGTGCCTGGTATCAAAACAGAATTAAATTTAATTATATATTGAACTTACATTATTTCAAAATGGATTTAAGCTGGGAAATCCTGACTCATGCCGTTAAGTCCTAGCACTTGGGAACCTGAGTCAGGAGAATTGCCTGTAAGTTTTATGCTAGCCTAGGCGACATAGTAAATTCCAGGTCAGCCTAAACAACAGAGTGAAACAGAGGGGGGTACCTGAGAGCTCAAGGCTCGACTCTGACCCTTTTTAACACTGTGGTCATGGGGAGGTGGATTCATTATGGTCCTTAATTTTCCCATCTGTAAAATGGGAAAGTGTTACCTACAGTGTCATGTTTGTGGAGTTTTGCAGAGTAAAGACAACCAACATGGCGCATGGGTGGCACCTGCGGTTTCGGGCACATACTGCCACACCTGCTCTTCCACGGGGCAAACTAGAGACCTCATGAGTGCTAGATGGAACATTCTAGCAACTGAGATACAGCCCCAAATAGAGTCAAATCGGCACACACAAAGGAACACTGCACTGAACAGCAAGGTTTCATGGAACCCTGAATGTGGTAGAGAGGTGGTGGGGGTCAGGCTGTGGCCCCCCAGGAGCACAGAGGGGTGAACAGAGCCTCCCTGACCTGCATCCAGGGAAGGGAAGATGTTAGGCTTCAAGGGAAAGTCGTTATCCCTGAGGACAGAAGAAAGGATGTCATCAGAAGGGAGAGATCTATATCGGTTTCTGCCGTCCTGGGGAATTGAACTTGGGGCTCACCCATGCTAGGCAAGCCATTGCGACAGATCCCCAGCTTCTGCCTTTAGTTTGTATTTGTTTACTTTTTATTCGAGACAGGGTCTCACTAAGTTGTCCAGCCCAGCTTTGAACTCGCTACTCAAAACAGTGTGACTAGCACTCTCCCTGCCTCTGTCTTCAGGCTAGTGGGATTATGTGTCTCTACTGTGAGACCCAGCTAGAGATTTAAAAATATGTCCAAATACATTGGATTTCATCCTGGTGCCTGTGCCGAGCCAATATTTCTGAGGAGAATGAAACCTCTAATCAAGACTCGGGGTTCCTCGGTGCTATACAATAACCGCAGCTCACCCCGAAGGACGGAGGGAACAGGGCTGGCTTTAGGAATGTGCTTGATGCAGGATGCTTTCTGGCTGTGGGCACCAGCCCATACCTGGCTTTTATCCCATCACTTCTTCAGGGATGTGGAAGAAACTACATAGTGAACAACACATATGACAGACCCCACCCCCACCCCCACCCCCAGCCCGTCGGAACGCTCAGGAATGCTCAGTCAAGGCCGCGTGGAGCCGGATGTCCGAGCAGCGCACTGGCTCTCGGCAGACAAAGGCAGACCGGGGGTAATAAGGATGACAGGTCATAATGAGAAACAGTTACTACTTATTAAGACACTCGCTTCACGCCAGCCCCGGTGTTAAGTGCTTTTGTGTATTGATCGGCCCCCCACAGCCCAACCATCCATTCTCTGTCGTGCAGCCAGAGTGGCCTTTTTTAAGACATAAACTCAAAAAATCAGATCATGCTGCCTCACAGCCGACCACCACCCCCACCTCCAACCCCGGCAAGTGGCTTCACACTGAATTTAGCATGAAATCAGAGTTCCTGGCCCCAGCTGGCAAGGCTCAGCCCTCCCCACTCCCACCCCGCCCCTAAGTGCTGTAATCTCCACCTAAGCGCTGAGTTGCAGGCACAGAAGCCCCCACCTCATTGTCCCTCTATGTGCCCCAGGACCTTTGCACTTTCTATCCCCAATCCTCCTGCCACCACCTTCTATACCCTAAGATTGCAGGTGTGGGGCACCACACTGCGTGTATGAGGTGCTAAGATCAGGCCCAGGGTCACTGCATGCTAGGCAAGCACTCAGTCGGCTGGACTACCGCCCCAGCCCCCAGCACAATGGCCTCTCCACAAAGGTTCATTGCCTGATTGAAGAATTTCAGTGTCCCAGGCATAGCAGAAGGATTCTGTGTCTGCTCCTTGTTAGCCAGTTCTGACGAGGCTGTGCAGCCAGCCACCTGTTGACGTGTCCTTCAGGACCTGGCAGGATGGCTCAGTGGGTAAGGGTACCTGCCGCCACGCCAGGCCTGCTGGCCTGCTGACCTGACTTCAATTTCCAGCATCCATATGGCACAAGGTGACAACAGCCGCTATAAATCTCTATAGGTGTTCTGTGCCATACAGGAGCATGCACGTATGGGAGAATAAGTAATAGTGAAAATTCTAATGTGATTTCTGTCGTTTTGCTTTGCCGTCCTGATTCCCGTTCACCAGACTGCCTGACATCAGGAGGCCCGGCCCCTTTTTTCACTACATTTTTGGTTTGTTTTGTTGAGATGGGGTCTTGTGGTCTTGAGGATAGCCCTGGCTGTCCTGAAATTCAAAGTGTAGACCAGGTTGCCCTTGAACTCACAGAGCCTCTGCCTCCCTAGTGCTGGGATTTAAGGCATCAGCCACTTGGCCCAGCCCTCCCTCTTTTCATTTTATGCTGTCTCCCTCATTCTCCACATGGGGTTGGGGATGTGGTTCGGTTAGTAGATGCTGGGGACCCTAGGTTTGGTCCTCAACACCATGAAAACTAGGCAAGACGGAGCATGCTTGAAATCCTTGAGGTAGGAGGATCAGAAGTTCAGGGTCATCCTTGGCTATATAGTAAGTTTGAGGCTAGCCTGGGCTATAAGAAACCTATTTTATTTTATTTTTTTTATTTTTAAGATTTATTTATTTAGTGTATGTGAATACACTGTCGCTCTCTTCAGGCACACCAGAAGAGGGACTCAGATCCCATTACAGATGGTTGTGAGCCACCACACGGTTCTGGGAATTGAACACAGGACCTCTGGAAGAACAGTCAGTATTTTTAACCCCTGAGTCATCTCTCCAGCCCCAAGAAACCCTATTTTAAGTCAACAAAACAAAACAAAAAGCTGTATAGAAAGACTAGGAAAAACTCCAAGACACAGGAGATAGCTCCACCGCCACCCCCCTACCCAGAGGCAGCTTGGAGAGTGGGCATTGTGGCTTTCATACTGCTAACCCATGTTACTGTGGGCCTTGAAACAGTTTTGCAGTGGGTTTCGCATATAATTAACTTCCTTGTATCCCCCGCCCCCAATGCTATACAAATGTGTTCTCATATGCAAGCATCAAGCACTACCCAATAGCAGAGAAGCTAGGGGCTGATGACCTTTTGGCTTGTGCACCAGGGCAGGTAGCCTTCATCACCAGCTTACTGGAGTTAGCATCACCATAGAAACACTGGGTGTGTCCATGTGGATGTTTCCCAAAAAAAGCTTTACAGAGCAGAGAGGACCCTGCACCGAATTAAAAGAAGAAAAGCGAGCTGAGCACCGGCATTTATTTTCTCAGATTCCTCGACTGGGGATGCCACGTGACCCGCTGCCTTACGCTGCCAGCGCCGCCATGTCTTCCCCACTGTGATGGACTGTATCCCTGCAAACTGCAAGTCAGAATAAGCTCTGCCTTCTTTAAGTTGCTCTTGTCAGGCCATCTCAGTGAGAAAAGCAGCGAATCCAGACTCCGTTCACTTGACTCAGTTTCCCATGCGGGTCTTTTCTCCTGAAGTCAGTCGGTAAGGCCGAAGCCAGAGGGAGAGGCAAGGAAGCGCCCTCCTCAGGTTTCAACCGAGCAATGGGAGAAATGGTTTTCCTCGCAAAGGCAAAAGGGCACACCTGTGCCTCATCACAGTAATCACTGCTATTATTCCATCATTTCCGGAGAGTTCACCGCAGAGTCAGGCGTCACCGATGACGAAGCCTGCTCCGGAGACTGTATCGCAGGCAGATGCTGTCGCCGGGAGTCACGGAGCGACTTCCACAAACCTGCAACTTAGTTAAGACAAGGCAGGACGCGCCACCATCTATCTTTCTTGGATCATCTGGAGCGCACGACTGAACGTGGAAAGTGTGGGTCCTCTAATGAAAACCAGAAACTTTACCCAGATGTGGCCACCCTAAGCATGCTTTTAGGGCCGTGTTTGCTCTCGGCAAAATTTCTTTGGTTCCCTAATCACCTGGGTCTTCTTAGCCACTGACAATCCCCGGGCCCCTGCTGACACAGTCCATCGCCTGCAGGAGACCTGGTAGAAGACAACCTAGAATGGAGATCCCAGAAATCCAGGGTTTGAGCTGAAGGGTGTAAAGCACTTGGTTGAATGTCTTTCTAACATTCATGATGTCCTGGGCTCCATCTCCAGAATGGCATAAACCAGACACGCTGGCGCATACCTGTCATCCCCGCACTTAGGAGGTAGGCACAGGTGATCAGAAGTTCAAGGTCATTCTTGGTTATATAGCAAATTCAAGGCCAGTGTGGGATATATGGGATCCTCTTTAGGGGGAAAAAATGGGAAGGAAGGAAATAAAATTCAGGGTTTAATTGCTGCCCTTGGACCAGCTACTTCTCATCTTCCCTGTTTCTGAGACTGGAGAGATGAGACAGGAGGGTGTAAGGTGGACTGAGGAGTGATATAATGTTGTTTTGCGTTGGATTCTTACCATCCGTGTCACAGTGAAGGTCGGCAGAGCTCCGGACTTCACAAGCCTGGCTCTCTCTTCCTACGAGGTGACACACATAAACTGAATCAGTGAGCCCAGTACTCAGGAAAAAGTCCTGAGGATTGGAGAGTGACTAGAGCCTATCCCAGCATCGCCTCCCGGAAAGGTGAGGCAGTTCAGAGCTCCTCCGGTTCATGTGATTCAAGACCCCTGGCTCCAGTTCAGCACTAGAAATGTTTTTGATTGGTCAGTTCCAGCTTCTCACCATCTGCAGAGGACACATGACCCATTTGGACCAACAAGACAGACGGACTCTGGTGAGCCAGGAAAACACCTGCTGGCAGCTGCAGAGCCCAACCTCCATCTTGCTGACCGTGGTGAAGCCAAAGTGGGGCAATCAGGTTCAGGAAAGGCGAGGGTGTGGCTAGTAGCATTGACGACGCTCCGCCTTAGAGCTTATCAGGCCCAGTTGGTGGCGTCCTTGCCAAGCACGCACAAAACCTTGAGTTCGATTCTCCAGCACTGCATAAAAACCCAAGGGTTGTGGGACAGGTCTGTAAACCCAGAATTCAGTATTAAAGTTAGGCAGGACTCCATGACAGCTTTTCACAAACAAACGAAAGAACTCACTAGGTGCCATTTTCAATGGGTTCCAGATTCTCCATATAAGAGAGAGTCACACCCAGATAAACTCACAGGAAATTGACAGTATCTGTAAGTGGGAAACACATGCAATACCATTAACCTACCCATAGCTTGATCAATCTGACTTTACAATTTTTGTTTGTTTGTTGTAACTAGGTCTCTCTATGCAGTCCTGGATGGCCTGGAATTTGCTACATAGACCATGCTATCCGTGAACTCACAGAGATCACCTGCCTTTGCCTCCCACGTGCTGGGATTAAAGGCTCAAACCACCAAGCCCGCCTTAAAGATTTGTTTTATTTTTAATTACCTGTCTGTATGTGAGTATGTGCACCTCAGAGGCACGTGGTCTCCCGGAGCTGGAGCTAGCGTTACAGGCAGTTGTAAGCCCACCAAGGTGGATGCTGGGAACTGAACATGGGTCCTCTGCAAGCGCAGTTAGTACACGCTCTAAAACACATAGCCATCTCTCCAGTCCCCTGTCCAACTGTAAACACACCTGAAAGGCTTATCTTAGAAGACATCTGGGCTGAGTCATCTGTTGTCCAACTGTCTTCCAAAGCGAAGAGCAGAGCTGTTGTGGGGTTTAGACACACCCTTGCCCCATGGTGAGGTCAAATGTCCTGAGTCCAAAGAGGAACAGGAAATCACGGGGCAAGGAAGCGCATGCCTGTGATCCCAGCAGTGTGGAAACAGAGACAGAGAGAATGAGTTCCAGGTCAGTCTGGACTACATAATGAAGTCTGCACTTAGCTTGCTGCATAATGAATGAATTATTAGCAAATAAATGAACAGACGTTAATTAAAAATAAAAAA
The DNA here is from genome assembly GCA_036184795.1 of Tokudaia tokunoshimensis. Taxonomy (NCBI): domain Eukaryota; kingdom Metazoa; phylum Chordata; class Mammalia; order Rodentia; family Muridae; genus Tokudaia; species Tokudaia tokunoshimensis. Next base: position 8,669,281 of record BTHU01000006.1, on the reverse strand, counting down.
GTCAAACTGGTAAGCTGGCTTCATGTTACTACTGCAGAATAAAATGGTGTGCTGGAGGGGCTGAGAGGCAGTTCACTGGTTATGAGCACTTGCTCTTGTAGAGGATTCAGGTCCCAGCACCCTCAGCAAGCAGCTCACAAGCGCCTGTAGCTCTAATTCCAGGGGATCGGAAACACTCTTCTAGTCTCTGAAGGTTCTGGGCATGTGCACGGTGTACATTATACCCAGGCCCCCCTGCCAACACAGAGAATAAAAGGAAGTGTGTCTTCCTAGAACAAAACATTTTTCTTTTTCTTTCTCTGTGCATTGTTGTTGAATCTGTGTGAAGGCATCAGATTCCCAGCAGCTGGAGTTATAGGCACTTATGAGCTGTCTGATGAGGGTGCTGGGGATTTGAACTCTGGTCCTTTGGAAGAGTAACCAGTGCTTTTTAACTGCTGAGCCATCTTTCCAACCTCATAGTGGGCTAGAGGATAGATGGCTTATAAAACTGAAAATATTTCTCTCTAGCACTTAATCTGAGAAGATGGTCTGCCTGCCCTTCCTCTTCCTCTTCCTCTTTCTCTTCTTTTCTTTTTTTCTTTCTTTCTTTCTTTCTTTCTTTCTTTCTTTCTTTCTTTCTTTCTTTCTTTCTTTCTTTCTTTTATTCAGATTGGGACTCTCAGTGAGCCTGAAGCTAGCTGGCACCAGGGATATGTGTCCGGCATCCTCCTGTCTGCCTTTCCTAGCTCTGGGATCACAGATGTGTGCCACCAAGTCCAGGTTATTCCGGGTGCTGGGGATCTGAACTTGTGTCCTCAGGCATGTGTGGCTAGTACTTTCCCCACCTAGCCATCTTGCCTGACTCTACACTTAGGCTTCTCGTCCATTTGGTCCTGGAGGTTGGCCCCAAGGCTTCTCGAGTGGCTGCTAAATTCCTCCTTCCAATTTTGACTTTGAGACACAATCTTGTCAAGTTACGAAGGCCTTCTTGAACTCGTGCATGATCCTCAGGCTCCTGGGCTGGGATGATTGGCTGTGTCCCCAGGTCTGACTGTGTGCACCTATATCACTCTCTTTTTCTCACACGAAGACTCTGGGGCACAGAGAGGGTAAGTAATTTCTTCAAAGTCGCTCAGCTAGTAAGAGGTAGTTGAGATTCAGTCTCCAGAACTAATAAAACTGCTTTGGGACAGAGAGAGAGCCTCTGTTCTCAATGCCATTGTAGAATCCCAGGTCACACATTTGCCTTCCATGCAAACTTAAGATGCATTCAGCATTGATCATTATCAAAGCTACCTGGATTCTGCATGTCTGTCTGTCTGTCTGTCTGTCTGTCTGTCTGTCTGTCTTCATCAGTGTTCTAGCTGATGCCAGAAGAAGGCATTTTTAATGGGACTAGAGCAGAGGGTGGCAGATGCATGGGACAGTTAGGTTCAATCCCCAGCACCACAGGAAGAAAAGAACAGTTGTGTGCCTCGAGCTCTGTCTCTGCTTCCTTGGAGAATAAAAACCGTTCCTTCTCCAGATACTTCAAGGCTCCACCAGGTCTTTGCTTTTTAAAAGATTGGGAAGGAGGCAGGGCTTTCCCAAAGACTGACTTTGATGGGCCAGAGAGCATTCAAGTCATATAAAAAGCAAAGGAGCAAACAAGAACACGCAAAAACAAACAAGCAAACAAAAAACCCACACAAACAAAAGTTGCACACACTTTAATCCCAGCAACTCAGGAGGCAGAGGCAGGCGGATTTCTGAGTTCAAGGTCAGTCTAGTCTACAGAGCAAGTTATAGGACAGCCAGGGCTACACAGAGAAACCCTGTCTTGAGGGGAAAAAAAAGATTAGAAAGGAAATCCTATTTTACAGTCACTACTACTTTTGGCCATCAGCAATTTTGGCCTGACAAGGAATTAGACCCACTAATGACATACCTCGAGTTGGGCTCAGTCTGGTTGTAGCAAGTGCTTGTGGTAACAGCCCATCTTGGGAACTCTGGGCCAGCGCATCCGCCTCTTGGCCACAGCCCATGTGGAAAATCAATTTCCCCTAAATGTTTGAAGAATGACACAGGAGAGGCTGATGTCTTTTCCCTCTGCTGGAGTCAATCTGGAGACAGAGAACTTATAAAATGAATGAAAAGAGCTGGAGTCAGGGGTTGGGGGCAGAGCTAAGCAAAGGGCCAGTGCAAGATTTCTTAATTCTAGCTCGCTCTCTCTCTCTCTCTCTCTCTCTCTCTCTCTCTCCCCCTTCCCCTCCCCCTCCCCCCTCTTGTCCTAATGCCAGAGACAATATACATTTGTGTCCCATAGTTATGTGCTATGGAAATGTCCCAGAACAGAAAACATTTGATACGTGCCCAGCAATTTCACTTCTCGGAATCTCCCACAGAAAACTCCCACGAGGACCGGAGAGTATGTGAACAGTGGTTCCTCAGAGCCCTGTGTGCAAAGCTGAGAAGTTGGAGGCCAGATGGGGATCTGACATGAAGGGGCTGGGTGAGCAAGCACTAATCTGCTCGTTAAAAAAAGATGCTCTTCGTTGCAAGCAGTGGAATGGGAAGGTCGTCCTGATACAGCAGTAGGCCAGGCTGGCCAGTGATCCGAGGATCTGTGGTCTCTATCACCCAGAAGCTGGGATTACAGATGCTGCCACACTTTTTATGGTGATAAACTCAGACCCTTGTGTATGCATGACAAGAACTTTACCAACTGAGCCATCTCCTTGGATCTGTGCTGTCTTTTATTATTATTATTATTATTATCATCATCATCATCATCATCATTACTTGTGTGTGCAGATGCAGGTGTGTGCATGTTGTAGCACATGTGTGGAGGTGAGAGGATGATTTTTCAGGGTTGGTTGCCTCCTTCCACCATGATTTCCAGGAACTGCACTCGGGTTGTTGAGTTTGTGAGACACTTGTTTTTATCTACTGATCCACCCTGACAGGCCCCATGTTGTCATTTTTGAGACTGTCAAGGATGAACCTCATTTCCACACAGGCCAATAAGTCAACCTAGTCACAGATGTGAACAGGCTACACAGCCCAGACATCTCCTAAGAGATGGTCATGTTCCTCCTCCCTCCCCACCATCCTCTTTGGTATTTAACCTTTGGCTAACTTGTCCATCACACCAGCAGCTTGGTCTGGAAGCTGCTGTGTAGACCAGGCTATCCTCAGACTTAAAGAGGTCCACCCCCTCTACCTCCTGAGTGCTGGGATTAAAGGTGTCCAGCCTACGTTCCTTTTTATAGCTGAAAACATTCCATTGTAAGGATGTGCCACAGTGTATTGGTTGCCATTCGTTGGACAGAGGACATTTTGAATGATGTCACCCTTCAGATACATTGAATAATACTGCTATGAATTCCATACTCTTCTTCCCCAATACTTTGGGGTAGATAAATATGTAAGAGTAAAAAATTATGGCTGTACAGTAATTATGGGTTTAGTTTGTTGATAGTTGCTTTGAGATAGGGTCTTACAATATAGCACAGAAGTAGTCCCAAACTCATATAACCCAGGCTGGCCTTGAACTCAAAATCCTCCTGCCTCAGCCTCCCGGTGCTAGGATAGCAGGTGCCACCCCCACTCAGTTAAGGTTTTCTGTTTTAAGTCCCAGAAGGCTGGACTTCCTGCTCTTCTGTGAGCAGGAGAAAACCTGTCTAGGCTGCTGTCTGGCCCCTTGAATGGAGGCGCTTCACGTACAGATCGGGATTACTGTGCAATTCTCTTTTCTGTGCTTTTAAAAATCATCTGTTGAGATTCACTCTTTTAGAATATTTCAAATATTTCTAAGACTCGAGCACTTGGGAAACAGTATTCAAAACATATTAATTAAGTGATTAATGCTGATTTCTCGTGTAGGTCTTTCCCTTTCTGCACTTGTGGGAGTTTCCCCAGTTCAGACTAATCCTAGCACAATAGGCACTAATCCTGGTGGGTCAAGTGCAGACCTGGTGCTTCATTTGGCAATGGGATTTGGCTGAGTCATAGACTGTGAGGACTAGCATATTTTACTGTGGGTTTAACGCATCACCAGTAAATTTAGTGGCTCAATTGTTTGGGGTGGGGTCTCGAAAACCTGAGTTGAAGTTTCAACTTTGCCATTAACTAAAACTAACTGACCTTGAAAAAGCTACCTAGCCTTTCTGAGTTTCCTCCTGTATAATATTGAAATGGTTATAGGACACATTTCATAGGACATCCATGCATCTGTCAGTCTATCCACCAGTCCATTCATCCATCAGTTCATCCATCTCTCAGTCAGCCCATCCATCCATCCATCCATCCATCCATCTATCATCTACCTACCCATCTATCCATACATCCATCTACCTATCCATCCATCCATTCATCTATCCATCCATCTATCCATCCATCATTCTATCTGCCTCTCTATCCATCTGTCCATCCATTCTTCCATCTATCTATGCATCTGTGATGATTTGAATATGCTTGATCCAGGGAGTGGCACTATTAGGAGGTGTGGCCTTGTTGGAGTGGGTGTGGTCTTGTTGGAGGAAGTGTGTCATTGTGGATATGGGCTTCAAGACCCTCCTCCTAGCTCCCTGAAAGTCAGTCTTCTCCTGTTTGCCCTTGAAACAAGATGTAGAACTCTCAGCTCCTCCTGCACCATGCCTGCTTGGATGCTGCCATGCTCCCACCTTGATGATAATGGACTGAACCTGTGAACCTATAAGCCAGCCCCAATTAAATGTTGTCCTTATAAGAGTTGCCTTGGTCATGGTGTCTGTTTACAGAAGTAAAAACGTTAACTGAGACAACATCTATCCACCCATCCATCTACCTATCTACCCATCCATCTATCATCCATCCATTCATCATCCATCTATCCATCAGTCCATCATCCATCCATCCATTCACCCATCCATCCATCCATCTATCCATTAGTCCATCCATCCATCCATCTATCAATCCATCCATCCATCCATCCATCCACCCATCCATCCATCCATCCATCCACCCATCCATCCATCCATCTATCCATTAGTCCATCCATCCATCCATCCATCCATCCATCCATCCATCCATCCATCCATCCACCCATCCATCCATCCATCCATCTATCCATTAGTCCATCCATCCATCTATCCATTAGTCCATCCATCCATCTATCAATCCATCCATCCATCCAATAAGCACTATTTATGTGTGTCATGGTACCTTCTGTTTTCAAATATAAGACCAGAAGTCCTATCTTTTTTAGGTGAGATGAACAACATACACAACAAATAATTAAAGGCATAGTTAGGTGCTAATTTGTTTTTGTTTGTTCTGTTGTTTTGTTTTGCTTCATTTCATTTGAACTGGGTCTCATTATGTAGCTTTGGATGACCTGGAACTTGAGGTAGATACCAGGATGGCCACAAACTCACAGCGATCTGCTTGCCTCTGCCTCCTGAGTGCTGAGATTAAAGACATTGATTGATTTTGAGACCTTACAGTTGGCCTGAGACTCCCAAGTGCTGGGATTACAGGCTAGAACCTCCGCTCCTAGATAACACAGATCTTCTAAGGAAAAAAAAAAATCTAACAGGAGCGCCAAAGGGTGGCTTGAATTTTAAAGTGTGTCAGCTCAGCTCCAGGAAATGTGTTTAATTATTCTTGAAGGAAAGGGGGGCTAAATCACTGTACATCTAGGGAGAGAGGAATAGGAAGCACAAAGGTCCTGAGGCAGGAACGTTGCAGGTTCCAAGGAAACCAAGGAGCTCGAAGAGCCTGGACCGCGGTGTGAGTAGGAAAAATTTAGATTTCAGCAATATGGGAAACCCATGGAGGTTTGTGTCCTCTCCTGACTTTCACATCAAAGGCACCATTCAGTCTGCTGAGTTGAAAATAGACCTAGACTGGGAAAGCTTCAGCTGCGCGCGCGCGCGTAGCAGGGAGGGACCACAGTAATGTTGGAGAGGAAGACCAGGGTGGAGGTGGGGTGTCTGGCCCAGGGAGGTAGCTCGGAGGTGATGGGTAAAGCCCCATTCTGAGCTCGGTCTGCCAGTGGAACCCACACGGGTGCCCCTGGGTTGGGGGGGCGATTCAGTGAGCTACCTCAGGTGACATTGTCAGCTCGGAGCCTGAATCTGAGAACACGAAATAATAGCCCCTGTGATCACGATGATTATCTCCGAGCCAGCTAGAACCAGTTCCCCAGCAGGGGCCGATCAGGAACAAAGAAAGAAACGGAAAGGAACAGGGAGAAGCTATGAAGGTTCCTGAGGGGGTTGCGGAGTTGGAAAAAAGGCCAGAGCCCTGGAAATCCAGAACAGGAAAAGCTACCCCACTTAGCCCCAGATAGAGATGTGAAGGCCGCCCTTCCAGGTCCCTGCAAACTGTTTTCTAAACTAGTCTAGAAAGTGAAGTCTACCAGGACAGCGTTTTTTCCTTTCTTTCTTTCTTTCTTTCTTTCTTTCTTTCTTTCTTTCTTTCTTTCTTTCTTTCTTTCTTTCTTTCTTCCTTTCTTTCTTCTTCCTTCCTTTCTTCTTTCTTCCTTCTTTCCTTTCTTTCTTTTTCCTTTCCTTTTCTTTTTTTCCTTCTGAAATCCCCCTGGATTTTGGAGATTATTACTGTGTTATCATTGCACAGCAGGTCTTCCTTTGAGGATTTTTTTTTTCCAGTTGAATAGCAAACTCCAAAGCTAATGGTCAGAGATAATTTGCTTCCTTAGAATTCACCTTCTCTCCTTGAGCCCCATTAAAGAGGCAGGAGGTCTGCCGCAGCAGGTAGGATGGGGACAGGGTGGGGTGGAGAGGGATACACTCTCGGACAGGTCTCGGACTGGGACAGACAGGATTTTTCTTTGGATATGTCAGCTCCTCTTCTCCCGATCAAACTTCTGACTCTCTCTCTCTCTCTCTCTCTCTCTCTCTCTCTCTCTCTCTCTCTCTCTCTCAAGCATTGGGCAATACAGGCGTGCACAGCCAGGTATGCCCGCTTTGTTTTTGAAGGAGGAGGTAGTTTTCCAGGTGTGGTGCCCTCCCGCATAACTAAGGACATAGCAACAACAAATCAAGGGAGAAAACTGGAGGGGAAAACAGTCAGAAAATTATCTACTACAGACTGTAGATCTCATAAGTCAGAAAGACTCTCATTGGACAAGTCCTTCTGGCCGACTTCTCTTAGCCATGGGCAGAAAAATGTAAATAAAAAAAAAGTCAAACCTCTGGAATCTGGGCATGTGACATTACATTTTTAAAATTTTATTTTGTGTGCATGTGTGTATGTGAGTGGGCAGGAACAAGCCATGATGCAGATGTGGAGGTCAGAGGTCAACCTGGGTGGGGGTTGGAGGGGGTTGAGGGGATCGTCAGTCAGTTCTCTCCCTCCACCGGGTGGGCTCCAGGCATTAAATCCAGGTCACCAGGCTTGTCTGCAAGCACCTTTATCCACTGAGCTACGTCCGACCCTGAAACATTAGAGTTTAATCGGGAAAGGCGGCCTTGCAGGTATAATTAAGTTAAAAAGATATTGGGATAAGATCATTGATTAGTGTGGCTTCTTAATCCAATGGCCCGTGTCCTTGTCAGAGATCAGAAGGACGAGAGACACACAAGAGGAGAAGACATGATGACAGTGGTGAAGGTTAGACCCCTGCAGCCACAGGAAGGACAGAACCTATTGGAATAACGCACAGAGGCGTTCCCGGAGCCTTTGGGAGATGAATGGCTGAATCGGTAGATGAATCAATGATGCTCTTCTTATCTCTAGCTCCTTGAGGGTGCTGGCCGAGTGCCCTTGCTCACATCTTACAATCTTCAGCCCTCCAAAACAGTAGCAGGATACCTTGTGTTGCTGTAAGGTGTCTTGCTGGCAATGATTCGTCTGCAGCAGCTCAGGAGGCTAATTCACCCTTGACCTACCCACTGAGGAATGTAACAACCTGCCGCTGAGCGGGGGAGGGGGGGAGGAGGTCTGAGGATAGAGATGGTTCCTTAACAGTTCCCCTTGGGGCTGTTTGGGTTAGACACCATTAAGGCTTTCTGTTCCCAAAGCTGGGAGAGCCTGGATAAATGATTCAATCTCTCTGAGTCTTGGATCCTCAATGTGTAGGAGCAAAGACAGCCCACGACCTCCCAGGCCCCGCCCACCTCCCCCGCCTCCACCCCCATCCCACATGGGAGATAGCGGGATGCTTCGGAGACCATCTGCCATCCCTGGAATGCAGAGTTGCTTAAGATTCTGTCCAGTCCCCTCCTGCCTGCCCATCATGCCAAGCTGCTGCATGCGGTTAGGGATCCGAGAAGCTAAATGGCCAGCATGGGTTGAACCGTGGCTGTGTCTTTTTAGCACAGGGTTTTTTCTCGATAAAGCAAAGGCCCTGAGGGTGATTAGGTGGCTCCGTGGATAAAGCACTTGCCCCACAAAAGGACCCAAGTTCAATCCCCAGCATCCACAGAAAGAAAGGTGGGCATTACCATAATCCCAGCACGGAGAAGGAGAGACAGAATGATCCCTGGGACTTTTTGGTCATCCAAACTAGTGTTATCAGTGAGCTCCAGGTTCAGTGAGAGAGGCAGTCTCCAAAACTACAGCAGAGCTGAATGCTAGTACCCGCCTTTGATCCCAGATTCCAGCACTCAGGAGGCAGAGAGAAGCAGGTGGATCCAGGCCAGCCTGATCTACATACTGAGAGCCTATGTAACCCTGTTACTACATAGTGTTAATACATATCTACATAGTATTACCCTGCGTTATCCACATACACACACTAGTACACATACATACAAATATGTACACGCCTATACAGTGCATACAAATAATAATGATAATAATAATAATAATAATGAAAGCAAAGGCCTGGCTCTCTCTCCTGAGGTGCCTTCAAATCTGTCTCATCGTTCCTCCAGAAGCTGTTGGCGACAGAAAGCCTTAAAAGTCAGCCTCAGGCTTCCAAGTATTGCACTAGGCTTGCATGAAACCACCTAGAAGTGCTGATTTTCAAGTCGGCAGTAAGAACCTTGTGGTTGTTCCTTCTTCTTGGGTGTCTTTGCTCAGAACATTGCCTCAATAACCCTCCTACTACCCCCCCACACACACACACACACGCAGAAGGGGCACATCCCTTCCACTCAGTTAAAAGGGTTCCCCCCCCCAAATGAGCCCAGGTCATATTTCAAACTGCTTCGACAAACCGCTCCGTACCAGGAGCCAGTATAAGAGGGGCCTTTAACACTGTATTTATTTTGACTGGTTAAACAGGCTATGGCTTTAAAGGAAACAGCTCTCAGAAAGGAGACCGCCTGACCGGCTCGGGGCTCACTCTCTCTACCCACACACACACTGTTTAAAGCATTCCAGAAAGCCTGCCAACTTTCCTGGCACGTCTCTTATTTCTTTACATTCATGTTGCATTCCATCTGGTTAATGTGCACTGTGCGCCATTCTTGGCTCTTGGCGAGGGCCTAGCAAGGTGGCATGGTGTGCTCAGGCTTGTTCTATGCAAAGCAGGGTACCAGGCAGAGGGAGCTTTGGAGGAATGGGGGAGTAAGTACTACCTACTTCTCTTAGGCACAGAGGTGCCTGGAGTCCCAAAGACAGGAGGGCAGTTGCTTACCCAGCTATCTCCAAACATGGCTGGGCACTTCCTTTCCTTTTTTTTTCTTTTGGTGGTGTCGGGGATTAAAGCCAGGACTCTGCACCTAACACTATACACTACACTGCACTAGACACCGAGCCCTGCCCCCAGCCCTTCAGCTCCAGCCAAGTCACAAGCGAGTCATCCCTTGCACTTCACTCTACCCAGAGAGTTTGGGGAGTCGCAGCTGGTACACAGCCAGGAAAATACAAGGAAATGCATGAGGCTAACGTTAGGAGGTCTTATTACTGTTTAGGAATGTTGAGTTTGGTCCAGAGGCATCCCAAGGTCCGGGATGCCAACACCCAGGTCTGATGGTTTTGGACACCTAGAGAAAGGCTCTGTCTCTGTCTTTCTGTCGTTCTCCAGAACCACGGAGGACATGCTGTGATTTGGATCCAACACCATAATGCTTGTGGAAGACAAGGAAAGCCAGGTTTTAGACACTCTCAGAACATCTGGCGAATTAAAAAAAACAAAAACAAAAACAAAAAAAACGGGTGAGGGGAGAGAAGACAGAACCCTCCAGAAGCCGTTGTCAGGTACTGGGTATCCAAAAACATTCTCCGGGTTTTCTCGCTTCCCTGCTCCCCAGTGGAATAGAACCCATGAGACTGGCGATGTTAGGAATTCAGAGGAGAAAATTGGCTCTTGGCACCAGTGAGCAAAAACATGGAGGTCTGTGCCCGGACAATGCGTCAAACGCACGTCTCTCAGAGTCCCGCCTGCTGTGCCAATAGAACGTTCCTGTTCTGAAGTGGAATTACTCACCTGGATCCGGCGCGGGTGACATGGCACCGGGAGGTTAAGAAAAAGAAAAAAAGAAAAAAGAACTAGGTCCCCTAATGAGAAACAGCCGCGTGCGGAATAAAATTAGTGTGAGTTGTGTAATCCCAGCTGGCCAGTTGCAAGAACAGGGAGGAGGCAGGAGCTGAGGGAACAGGCCCTGGAGCCCATCCTGACCCTCTGGGTTGGAATTTCTGAGTCTCTTCTTTGCCTTGAGTCAGAATAGGAAACCGAACCCTGACCGCGCGCTTCTTTTTATAGAATCGAACTTTCTTGGCAGCTTCCTCCGGAGCGCGAGATCGTCCCTCCTGGTCTCTAAACAATACGCCAATCATCAGATGTGAGGGAGGAGAGGGAGGAGGGGGCGTAGCGTTCTGGGAGCACCAGACATAACCCAGGCCCGGGGCCCAAGACAAACACCGAGCCCCGAGTTTGGCTTCCGTACCAGACCTGGTAAATACAACATGTTTTTACAGGTTGGGAAATTGTCTGGCTCGTCTCTGAATTTTCTCTCTTTCTCCCACTTCTTCTGACTTGGATCTCAGCGTTCTGTCAGCGTTCTGCCTCGGTGTTGGCCAAGTTCACGTTTGCCAGTTGCCGAGTGGATAATAGATGGTTTGTAAGATTTGTAATCTGTTGGGGAGACGGAAACACAGACAGCCAGGCAGTCGCTGCCTGCGTGATAAAAATGACTCTTCTCATGGGTTCCTGCTTGGCCCTGCAGGCCAGGCTGTCCTACTGAAGGACAATGGGAACCGAGTAATTTAATGCCCAGGCGTTCACTACTTGAGCCACTCTGACCAGGAGGCCTACGGGACCCCCTGGTAGTCAGTTTAGAGTCAATTCTTGCTTGTAAGGAAGGCTGGAGTCTGTTGGCCCAAAGGAGACCAAAACTTGGGTGGGAAGTCACTGGTTTAAAATAAAAGGAAAAAGAAAAGAAAAGAATTCTCATTAAAACTGGATTTTTGTTGTTAAGTGTTTTGAGGCCAGAACAGCGAAGTTGGAGGAGGTCTGTTGCCAGAAGCTAAGAGCTTTTCCAACTTTAGGTTCACAGTTCCACTCTGGCTTCTTGTAATTGGGTCCCGACGTTGCCAGGACATGTCACAAACTACAGAATTTGTACAAAAATATATTGACACAAATGACTCTGTGTAGCCTGAAGTTAAAGGGGGTGGGGTTGGGGGTGGGGGTGGGGCTGTGGACTGTCCACACTGGCATGGCTCCCCAGGGCCACCTGGGACAATTACCATTCCTGGAGCTGTGACCTTGTCAGACCAGTTTGCTGACCTGCTTGGATGGAGGAGTTAAATTGCTAAGGAAGCCTTGCTTTCTCTACCTGCTTCCCAATGGCCTCTCCCCTACCTGCTTACCTCAAATGGGGGCTAAAGGGTCAACTCCAGCAGGACATTCCAGCTGGCACTAGAACCCCATCCTGGGGGGGGGCTTCTCACCTCCAGTTATTTCTCCATCACGGGGCGGGGGGGAGATGTCTTCTATGAGTTCTCCAGCCAGGCAGGTTCCTTCCTGTCAAAGTGTGTGTGTGTGTGTGTATGTGTATGTTTTTCTGTGTAGGTATCCATGTGTCTATATATATATTTTGGTATATGTCTCTGTGTGTGTCTCTTTGTATGTGTCTATTGTATGTGTATCTCTGTGTGTATCTCTCTGTGTGTCTCTGTTTCTATGTGTGTTTCTATGTGTGTACTGTGCATTTCTATATGTGTCTGTGTATGTGTCTGTCTATTCTCATGTATGCACATGTGTATCTTTATGTATATGTCTCTCTGGATGTGTGTCTCTGTGTGTATATCTGTGTGTATGTATATTGTGTATATCTGTGTGTGTATCTGTGTATGTGTGTGTCTATGTATACAGAGTGTGCGTGTGTGTGTACTGTGTATATATCTCTGTGTATGTGTCTCTCTGTATGTATGTATCTCTGTGTGTATGTCTCTCTGTGTAACTGTGTTTCTCTCTGTGTGTATATTGTGTGTGTATCTGTGTGCATCTGTCTGGGTGCCTCTGTCTGTGCATGTGTGTGTGTGTCTGTGTACAGTGTGTGTGTATATTGTGTATATATGTCTGTGTATGTGCATGTGCATATATGTGTATGTATATATGTGTCTCTCTGTATGTATGTATCTGTGTGTGTCTGTGTGTATATATTGTGTGTGTGTGTGCGTGCGCGTGCCTGTGTATGTATACTTCATCTGCCTTTCCTCATGTGCCATCCACCTTGTTTTGAGATCAGGTCTCTCACTGGCCTTGAATTCACCTAGAAGGCCACACTGTCCAGCCAGTGAGTCCCAGGAATCTGCCTGATTCAAAGTACCGTGATTACAAGGGTGCCCACCACTCCTGGCTTTTTACCTGGCTGCTGAGTATTGAAATCTGGTCCTTAGGCCCTGTGAGCAGTTTACCGCTGGGGCTACAACCTCCAGCCTGCCTCCGAACCTTTGTTTACTCTGATCCCTCTGGAGGAACCTTCTTCTGTGCTACTTCCTGTGACTCACAGAGAGCTCAGTTTCCAAGCTGATTTTTCATGGAAGACTCCTCTGACCCCTGGGACTGGATTCCATGTTAGCATTTCTCAAAATTGTCACTTAAAACTTCTGTTTCGCGTCAGGTGAGACCAGCACTTTCTCACACCATGTAAAGTGTGCATGGATCCTGTGGGGCTCTTCCAATTCGAGTTCAGATCCAGCAGCTCTGGGATAGAGCCTGGGGCTCTATTTCTAACCACCTCACTGGTGCTGCAGACACCAACAGTAAGTCCCGTACACTCAGGGCAGCAATGGCTGCAATCTCTCTCCATTGGAGCGGTACAGAAGGAGAAAGCCCAGCAGGAAAAAGAAAAAAGTTGAGCCACTTCTTTCTCAGCTTTCCTGGGGACACTGCTGCCTCCAGAGAAGCTTCAGCAGGGAGGTCTTCAGAGTCTCCTGACACCTTGGGGCAAGGCTGTTTGCTGAACCTTCAGACCTTTGGGTGGCCCAGTTCACTTGGTGGCAGGTTCTGTGAAAGTGATGTTATCCTTGCTCTGCCATTAGAGCAGCCCTTGTTCCTCAGTTGCAATATCCACAAAATTTCTCTAGACATTGCCCAAATCCCCTGGGGTGCAACCTCACACCTTGTTGAGATTTCCTGTCCTAGAAGCATATCTTCTCCGGGAGGAGCTACAGGGTTAAGGATTTAGGAGGCCATGGATGTATATATAGCAAGAGTTGGGGTTGTTGCTCAGTGAGTAGATCACTTATCTAGCATGCAAGGAATTCTGGGTTCTATTCCCAGCACTGAATAAAAATGGGCATGATGCAAGCCTGGCACTTGGGAGGTCAAGGCAAGAGGATTAGGAGTTCAAGGACAGGCTTGACTACATAATGAGTTCAGGGCTAGCCTGGGTGGCATTAGATGCTGTTTTGTTTTGTTTTTAAAAACATATTGCTGCTGCCCTGGGTCTATTGCCTGCCTAGTAGAGCTCTGTATATATGGCAGAGCCTCAGAATGTTTGTTGATTGAGCAAGTGAGTAAATGAAAAACTAAGAATAATGTTTGGCTGGTGGGTAAGCAGAATTCTGCCATCTCCCTCCTCTCCACACCCCCCACACACACATAGCCCCCCCAGATCCTCTGATTCTCTCTGCCCCACTCCCCCACAAACCCAGCAACACTTAGTGGGCCAGTTGTTCCTAAGACATCATTTTTTTTTCTAAATGCAGCATTCTCTAGAGCAAGTATCCCTTTTCGGGAGTGAAAATGAAGAGTGATTTTCACTTGAGATCTTTTTGTTGAATGGCTCCAATGACTAAAACATCTTATAATATCCAGAGGACTACATTTGCATAAAGACAAACCAAAAAAAAAAGGGGGGGGAGGAAAACCTACTACTTTAAGCATAGAGAGTATTTGGAGATTGTATACCTCCACATGTTTTACAGGGAAGGTCATGAAATGGCAAAATTAAATTTTCAGACTTTTTTTTTTTTTTAAATCTCGGCCTTATAAAGTACCAGGTCCTAAATTGGAATAGCAAAACAACTACAAATACAACCGCAGTCACAACCACCACCACCAAATCCTTTACTCAAGTACACTGGGAATTCAAGGAGAATAAAAAACCAAAGGAGAAAACAATAGCTGTGGGGTTTGTTGCTTCATTTGCTTTGTTGGAAGACATGAGGGTCAGGCTCCTCAGTGACTCAAGTGAGAATCCTTAAACTCTGGATTTCCCCACCTTCTGCCTCTGACACCATGGGATTTCAGGTGCTCCTCCTCTCCATCCTCAATCTAAGATGGAACCTTTAAGAAGTGTTCAGCTGGGCGGTGGTGGCGCACGCCTTTAATCCCAGCACTTGGGAGGCAGAGGCAGGCAGATTTCTGAGTTCCAGGCCAGCCTGGTCTACAGAGTGAGTTCCAGGACAGCCAGGGCTACCCAGAGAAACCCTGTCTCGAAAAACAAAAACAAAAACAAACAAAACTAAAAACCAAACCAAACAAAAAAATGTGTTCAGATCAAAGGGCTCCACCCTCATGGGGCGAGGGGGGAGTCAACGATCTTCCTTCTGGACATAGATAAGTTGCCAAGTGGACGAGCCTCTCTGTCTCATGGGCTTATTTCTTTGCCCGGTGATGCCCTCTGCCTTGTTGTGGCACAGGGTGTGGCCCTTAGAGATGTTGGGTCCTTCCTTGCTGTTTGACCTCCCAGCCTCAGGGATCTTGAAAAGGATACCCTCAGTCTTGTGAATCACTCAGGCTCAAGTATAAAACCCAGGAAACTCACAGATTAATGAGACCAGCATCGTTCTGGGGAGACGCACTCCTGCCACACAAGTGTGGAGACTGGGTTTGGATTCCCAGCGCGCCCATATAAAAAGCTGTCTGCGGCAGTGGCACCTGGAAGCGTTGAGCAGAAAGAAGAGGATGCTGGGAGCTTCCTGGTCGGTCTAGCCAAACGTGGGAATTCCAGGCTCAAGGAGAGATACTGACTCAATAGAGAAGGAGGAAGCCAGGCAGCGTGGCATATCCCTTTAATCCCAGAGCTCAGAGCCAGAGGCAGGTAGAGCTCTGTCAGTTTGAGGCCAGCCTGGTCTACAGAGTGAGTTCCAGGCTAGCCAGGACAGCCTAGTAAGACTTTGCCTCAAAACCAAAAATAAATAGCAAAAGTCCCCACCCAAATGAATCTGATCTTTGCTTTTAAAACTATGGACTTGAGTGCTGTTATTAAAAATGACATATGTCAGGTCCCAAAGAAACCCAGGACAAGGCTCACACAGTATCTGTGGCCCCTCCCAGCACATCTTACCCCTCCCCCTTCCTAAAGCCAGCACTGGAGGCAAACGGGCAGAGCCAGTGAGCCTGATGGCCAACCAGCTAGGTTAAAACTTCTGATTCAATGAGAGACCCAGACTTAAAGCATTAAGGCAGGGAGTAATAGGGAAGGATCCAGTGTTCTGTTCTGGCCTTTGTGTGCACACACATGAATGTATACAATGGTACACTTGTGTGATACACAGCACATGCACACAAAGGTCCACATATACCCACATACACACAAACTCTCA
Organism: Tokudaia tokunoshimensis; assembly: GCA_036184795.1. NCBI lineage: Eukaryota > Metazoa > Chordata > Mammalia > Rodentia > Muridae > Tokudaia > Tokudaia tokunoshimensis. Next base: position 8,653,366 of record BTHU01000006.1, on the reverse strand, counting down.
CATATTTATACATATATACTTGCAAGCATGCGCACACATGCATGCACACATGCACACCTGCGTGGATACACACATACACACACACACACACACCTGAGACAGTCATAGAAAAGAAACATACGATTGTTGGTGTCGTTACTTGCCTTCCTTCTCTCTCTGTGTAACTCCCTCTCTAGGTCAGTACGACCAGAACATGTTTTGTCCCCTCTCACGGTGACCTTCCATTTGAATCTGTTGCCGTGGCACAGATATTGTCAAAATAACGGGCTCCTCCCAACCCACCACCCATCCCAACAAAAGATCTTTTTATAAGGCTCCATCCAATCCAAATGCTTGTCACTGTTCAATCTGCTCTCATCCACAATATTTAAATGGATGGGAAAAATCTAAGAAATAGCAAAAATGAATGAATGAATGAATGAATGAAATGAGGACTTTAAGACACAGCTGAATAAGTAATGAAGACCAGGGAAGCATCAGTGACCAGCCACGCTCAAAAAAGAAATGTCTTAAATCAAGACATTCCACGATGGCTCTTACCTTACAACATTAGTCTTTCCGTCAGAAAAGATGGGCATAATGACCAAAGAGACGGCTTACATTTGAACGGAGTCCAGATAACCTCCGAGTTATTTGAATTCAAATCTTTCAGTTGGAACAGGAATGATGGGAATGCTGCGTGATGCATTAGGGCCTGGAATGAAACAGAAATGCCTCTCTCATTGAGAAGTAATTTCCTGACCTTTGTGGTCCTTGAACATTTCCTAGGTTGTAAGCCCCAGGAGTCATCTTGAACCCAGGCTGCAGAGCCAGCTCATTACAGGACAATGGAATTATGTGTGTGTGAGAGAGAGAGTTCCTTTACTCAAGATCACATGTCTGGGGCTGGAGAGATGGCTCAACGGTTAAGAGCATGGGCTGCTCTTCCAGACGACCTGGGTTCAGTTGCCAGCACCCACATGGCAGCTCACAACACTTTGTAGCCCCAGCTCCAGAGGATCCTATGCCCTCTCTGTCCTCCTAGGACACCAGGCACACATATGGTACACAGACATGCATGCAGGCAAAACACCCATGCACATAAAATAAAATAATACAAATTTCAAAACCGAATCATATGGCCACAAGGGAAGGTTTTGTATACATAGGTGAAAAGCCATTTATTACTTTTGTCATTCATTCATTCATTGACAGGGTCTCATGTGTCTCAGGCAGGCCTCGAACCCAATATGTAGCTGAAGATGACTTTCAATTTCTTCTTTTTCCTTTTTTGGACCTGTGTGTAGAGTATATAGGCCCTCATGTCCCAGCATGTATGTGTGTGAGTGTGTGTGTGTGTGTGTGTGTGTGTGTGTGTGTGTGTGTGTGTGTGTGCAGGTCAGAGGGCACCTTAAGGGGAGTCTGTTTTTTCTTCCTCTATGTGGGTTGTGGGGTTTGAACTCACTGTCGGGCTTGGTACCATCTCAACAGCCCTTCTTTCTAAAAATTAATTTATTTCATCATTATTATGTGTGTTTGTCATGTGCGTATACACATGCATCTCTCCTTCTGTCTTTATGTGAATTCTAGGTCATCAGGCTTTTAGGAAAAGCACCTTTGCCACTGCCCACTGAGTCATGTCACAGGCCCCAATACACACACACACACACACACACACACACACACACATGCTGTGACATATGTGTGTGTATATGTGTGTGTGTATGTGTGTGTGTTTTTCAAGATAGGGTTTCTCTGTGTGTCCTGGAATTCACTCTGTAGACCAGGCTGGTCTCGAACTCAGAGATCTGCCCATCTCTGCCTCCTGAGTTCTGGGGTTAAAAGTGTGAGACACCACCACCCAGCTCACTGGCCCTGATTTTGAACTAAAATATTATTTGAGCTGACCCTCCTTGGCTATAATTCCCAGATGTCAGGATCACAGGTGTGCCAGTCTGGGGAGCAAGCCCAGAGCTTTGTGCACACCAGGCAAGGACTCTTCCAACCGAGCTACATTTCCAGCCCGTAAAGTCGTTCATTTTAAAACCAGGCTGGTAGTTTTTGGTGCTAATGAATGACAGGACCACATCTGAATTGGGGGTTGACTTTAGAGAATCATCTCCCGCCATCTCCACTGGCAGATTTGTTGCTGATGGAAAGAAGGTGTGAGACAGAAAATGGCCAACGTGGGAAGACAGGAAACAGGTGGCTCTCCTCTGCTGTTACCAAAAGCAAAGCAGACATGGTATGCCCTATCCCAAAAGATTTAACTTCAAACATACAGATATTTATGAACAGCCCAGCTCCTGACATGCCTCATGCCAAGGCTCTCCCTAAATCTGGTGATAACAGGATACAGTCTGATGGTGATAATAGGATACAGTCTGATGGTGTGGTGTCCCTGGGGACACCTGGGGACTCCATGGTGACTATAGAGCAGGACTTCCCAACTCCATGTGATTGGCACTTGGAGTTGGGCAACGCTCTGTCGATGGATGGGTCTGCAATGAGCTGTAAGAGGCTCAGCGGTGTGTCAGTCAGCTGCTTGTTACTGTGACAGAATTCCTGAGAGGTTAAGTAGGAGCAGTTAACTTTTAATCAGTTTCAGCCTTTCACAGAGGCCAGTCGGCTCTGTGGCTCTGGGCCTGAGGTAAGAGACAGAGGGCTGGTGGCTGCAGGATCCATAAGATCAGAGAGACTGCTCTCACCATGACACGTCAGGAGGCTGAGAGATTAAGACAGGGAAGAACTGGGGACAAGATAGACCTTCCAAAGGCTCACCCCCAGGGGCCTACCTCTCCTGTCAGATCCTGCCTGTCACGGTTCCCTCGACCCGTCCCCCATCGAACGGTTCAGTGGTGGAGCTGTCAATGGATACAGTCATTGACTGATTGAGTCATCGCTCTCAGGATCCAGTCACTTCTCAGGGAGGGAGTGGATCCACCAGCCAGGGACAAAGCCTTTAACACAGAAGCCTTACGGGTGACATTTCAAATCAAGACGACAGCAAGTGATAATCTGTCTGCTGGGTGCCAATAGCAAACCTAACCCTGGTTGTCAAACCTGAAAACGAGTCTAGCGTTGTCAAATGCCCTGTGTGGGGTCAAATTCTCCCTACTGGAGAGTGACTGTAGAGACTAGGTGTCAGAACGCACAGGCCGCTACAGATACACAGCCTTTATGAATCTCTCCCGTGGTGTGACTCCTCGGTTTTTGAACCTGAAGACTCTGAATATTATTCTTTTTTTTTTCCCCTTTGGTTTTTCGAGACAGGGTTTCTCTGTATAGCCCTGGCTGTCCTGGAACTCGCTCTATAGACCAGACTGGCCTCAAACTTAGAAATCCGCCTGCCTCTGCCTCCCAAGTGCTAGGATTAAAGGCCTGCGCCACCACCGCCTGGCTCTGAATATTATTCTATATGCACTATTTGATGGGCAGATGAATCTCCTAGCCCCACCCACTTTTGCTTCACTTACAGATTTGGACATCTAGCCTGCCCAGTTGCTTCAATTTAGCGGCACTGGGCACCCCTTGGCATTCCACTGGTCACAGCTGGTAACCTGCCCAGGCTCTTCCATGACGCCATTGGTGATGACCACCAATATTGGACATTCACCCTAGCATCAAGACATCCACGGAAGCCTCCCCATGACTGTGACTAAAGATCTGTGACTGTACAACTTCCCAGGGGACACTCTGAGCCTCAGAAAGATGAGGTCACCTGCTCTGTCCTACACAGCTAGGGAATGTCCATGGCCTGCCAAGCTGAATTGCTTTTCAATAGGAAATATGAACAACCCTCACACAGTAACTAGTGGCTATTATTTACTAGTGGGAAGCAAGTCTAATTTAATAATGAGCCTTTATTCTAAACTAGTTTCCTGGACCAAAATGACCAATCCATCTTCTCTAGCAAGGACACGGGGTGTATATACATGCTCTACATTGTATTTCTCTCCATAACTGAGAGGCCCAGCTGGGAGGGGGGGTCTACTCCCAGTGAATGACCATCTTCAAGCAAGCTCACAACCACTTTGCCTGGGTTCCTTTAATGAGCTAATTCCAAGAGGGCTCTTGGGAGGTCCCCAGAGCCCCTTTTAAGTAGGCTTTGTTGAAGAAACACTGAATGAAGACTTAGCACCCAAAATTCTGCAGACACACTGATGTTCCAACACACAGAGGGGAGAACAGATCTGCTACTTTTAGGCCCATCTTTTTTGTAAGTCACAGGGAATAATTCAGCCCCGCCTAAGCGGGAAGACGAGCTTTAGGCCTGGCTGTACCCAGGTGCCAGAGAAATGGCTCAGCTAGGATGAGATGGCTCTCGTAGAGGACCTGGATTTGGTGCCTACCATCCATATCAACTGGTTCTAACTCCCACTCCAGGAGATCCGAGGCTCTCTTCTGGCTTCCAAGAGAAGCTGCATGCATGTGCAAATACGCAGGCACATAAATAACAAATAAAATATATCTTTTTAAAAGGGGGAAGTGGCCAGGCGGTGGTGGCGCACGCCTTTAATCCCAGCACTTGGGAGGCAGAGGCAGGAGGATTTGTGAGTTCGAGGCCAGCCTGGTCTACAAAGTGAGTTCCAGGACAGCCAGGGCTACACAGAGAAACCCTGTCTCAACCCCCCCCCCAAAAAAGGGGGAAGTGGGCTGGAGAGATGGCTTGGTAGTTAAAAGTGCTAACTACTCTTGCAGAGGACCCAGCACCCAGCACTCAGCACCCAGCACCCAGCACCCGTGGGGAAGCTCACGACCGTCTGTAACCTGGGGATCTGCAGATGTTCACAAGGATTCACAAAGCGCACACACAAACACTGATTAAAAAAAATTAACTGTGCCGGGCAGTGGTGGTACACGCCTTCAATCCCCAGCACTCAGGAGGCAGAGGTGGGTGGGATTCTGAGTTCAAGACCAGCCTGGTCTGAAACCCTATCTCAAAAAACCAAAACCAAAAAAAATAAATAAATAAAATCTTTTTTTTAAAATAGTGTTAGCCAGAATGTGAAGTTTCCTCCTTTGTGTTTGATTCCTTCTCAAGCAGCCTAAATGGTGTCACAGAGGTGCCTTTAGCCATTTTGTCTTCTGGTCTATCCATGGAGATAGTCTGCCTATTTCTCAATAGTTTTAACACGGGTCTTAGGACTAAGTTTTGTGAGTTCTGATTAACTTAGCATGGGTCATGTGTCCACCCCGAGTCAGTTCTGGTGACCAAAATCGGCCTCTTATTAGTTTGTGCTGAAACACATCTGTCACCTAAGACATGGACAGACTCACTTGGTTCTAAGTAGAAGAAGATAGTGTTTTCCAAAGAAATGCCTAGATTCTGACACCAGTCGAGGTGTCAGTCAGATAGAGGCTGGGCAGGCTGACCTGATGCGTGTTCCTGATTCTGTCTCTCAAAGCAATTTCCAGAGAGCAAAGTGCTCCTAACAGGGGTTGGGGGTGGGGTGTGGCTGGTTCACAAGCATGCTATTTGCTTAGATAGCTGAGGTTTTAAATGCAGTCTGTGTCAGCTGCGACAGTTTGAAGATCATTTGTCTGCAAGTGTCTCTCACCCACATGGCTCGAAGTTTTATGGTTTCTTCTATTAATTTTTTTTTAAACTTCTTGGAATCAGTCTTTAAGAGAAAGAGGAACCCCAAATGCCGCAGGATGATTCGAAACAGACAGCAAATTAGCACTCTGGTGGCCCTCTCCTGGTCCTCTGACAGATCTCCTGAGCTGTTCTCTAAACCCATCAGCCTTTTCTGACTTTTATGATAATGAGTTTGTTCCTGCTAATGACAGCAAAAGCTGCCTGACTCAGAAAGACTCCCCGGAGTTGCTACCACCCTAGTTCAGATTATGGGAGACTCCATCCAAGATCCAAGCAAGTCACAGAGGAGACCACCCATGTGGACCCGGGAACCGTTCCTGCATTCTCACTGTGGAGCCTCCCCGTCCCTTCTCTAAGCTCAGAGCAGTCTAGTTTTCTTCTGATCTACTCTATCACGAACAATTCCCAAAAGTAGTACTGGAGATGGCTCAGTGGCTAAAGTGCTTGTCATGTAACTGTGGACACATTGTATGGGGATGAAGTTCATTCCCCGGGGTAGGAAGCAAATGCTGGGCGGGACTGATAGCTGCTTATAATCCTGGCACTCAGGAGACAGACACAGGGGATCCCCAAGGGACAAGAGGCCTGGGGAGACTGGGTTAATCTTTGAGCTTTAGGTTCAAGGGATAGAGGCTGTGCCTCTCTCTGTAAGGTTGGGAGAGTCTTATTGAAGTCAACTTTAGACCCCCATACACATGTACACACTTACACAGCACACACATTCACAGGGCACATGTGCACATGGACATACATATTTACACGCAAAGAGTATTTTGGGACAGCAAGATGGCTCACCTGGTAAAAAAGTTTGCTGAGTGAATCCTATGACCTGAGTCCCATACCCAGATCCTCAGGAGGGAGGGAAGAACTGGCTCCTAAAAGTTGCCCTTTGACTTCCGTATCCAGGCAATAGTGTGCGTGTAGCTGCATGCACAGTGCGCGTGCACACACACACACACACACACACACACACCTAAACAAAAACCAAAACCATCCTTATAAAAATGTATCATTGTGTTCCACAGTCTGTCTGGTAATATGCCACCTTTCCCCATGTCCTGCAATAAGTTTTTGTATATATTTTTCTTTTTTTAGAAATGCTTATTATTCTTGTGACAAAACATTTCTGTGCGCTTTTTGTTTGGGGTAAGGGTGGCAGCAGCAAGTCATACGGATAGGCCCTTATGGGGAGTATTCATGTCCCAGTTGTTGAACCTTAGGTTGCTTCTGGTTTTTCATCCTGAATGGAGGCTCATTTTTCCCACGTACCTTTGGCGACAGCCTCAGATGAACAGTTAGAATCCCCAGTTCAAAGGGATTGCTAAGGTTTTTAAATAATTAATTTTATATGCATGCGCACGTGTGTGTGTGTGTGTGTGTGTGTGTGTGTGTGAATGTAAGCATGTCATAGTCCACATGGAGGTCCGTTGACAGCTTTGGGGAGCCCTTACCCTCCTTTCACTGTGTGAGTCCTGAGCATCAAACTCATTTGATGGCAGGTACCATTCCCAGTGAGCCGTCTCTCATCAGCCTGGAGTGCGAGCTTTCAATAGTTCTGAAAGTTGGGCTCCAGTGGGTGACTTTCCAGTTCCCCACTCTGCTGCACCGTTTCTCTCCTCAGAGATGACTAGTCTTCGCTAAGACTTGTCTCCTTCCCCAGAGATGGGGACTTTCTCAAAACATAAGTCACTGAGTATTCAGTTGGCTTCATGCAAATACGGTGGTTAAAAAAAAAAAAAAAAAAAAGACCAACAGGACTGGAGAGATGGCTCAAAGGTCCTGAGTTCAATTCCCAGCAACCACACGGTAGCTCACAACCATCTGTAATAGGATCTGATGCCTTCTTCTTGTATGTCTAAAAACAGCTACAGTGTACTCATGTAAATATAATAAATTAATCTTTAAAAAAAGGTTCAAGGGATAGAGGCTTTAAAAAAAATGTGGCATTTAAAAAAAATGTGGCACACACCTGTTAATCCCAGCCCTCAGGTACAGAGAAGGGAAGATATAAATTCAAAGTTGGCTTGGGTTACATCAGGAGGCCCAGATTCAAAAATGCCGGAAACCACGGCCACCAAAACTCTTCAGCTATAATTTGTATCTGTACCATCATTACCACCTGGATTTGGAGAGTTCGGAACTGGTTGTCTCACCTGTCACACTAGCCAGGGACCCTGTGGAAGAACCACGTTCATTATCTGGGAACGGGGAAGTCCATCATTGTAAAATTAGAGCATTGATTTCCCTGGGATTGTAGCCAGGACCAGAAGTGCTCTGTCAAGATGGAGCTGACTTCCCTTTGTGTGGAAATGCCCTGCTCTGGGGAGCCAAGTCTGTTTGTTTGTGAACCACGTTGGGTTCCAACTGGACAAGGTCAACAGTCTGTAATGTCATTTGACTTCCACACGAGAGACTCTGTATAGATCTAGAAATTTGAAATGGTGTGAAGCAAACAGAGGAACTAAGCCCAGTGCTGGGAGAGGAACCTACCAGGCAAGACCCTGGAACGGGTGCGTCGAGCCTTTGGAAGTTGGGACGTGACCTTGCTGTTTATAACTTCCGCGAAGGCAAGTTATCAGCAAAATGCCCCCAGATCCTCACCATGTTTCGTGGCAGCTGCACGCAGGACTGGGAATGGGCAAACCTGCCAGCGTAGGCTTTGCTGTTGAGAGACAGATAGTAAATATCTTTAGACTTTGCCCATAGTACATTCTCTATGGCACGTATGCACCTCGGCATTTTATCAGCTAACAGCGACAGGCTATACACAAGCAGGGGCGCTGTTGTGTGTAACAGTTGCTCAATAAAGGTCAGCTGTTCAGTGCATGATGATTTGGGACTGCAGGGGCCTCTACCGTTCTATTCTCTCAAGCATGCTCCCTCTTTCTGGGGACAGCATCCCCATCCCCTCCTAAATGGGTACATTTAGAACATAACTCTAAATGGGCTAAGTGGGCAAAGTATTTCTTTTTCTTTTCTTTTCTTTTTTTGTTTTTGTTTTGTTTGAGATGGGATTTCTCTGTATTATGCCGGCTGTCGTGGAATTTGCTTTGTAGACCAGGCTGGCCTCGAACTCAGAGTTCCAGCTGCATCTGACTCCTGAGTGATGGGATTGCAGGTATGTACCACTATGCCTGGCATAATTCTGCTATCTGCTATTATTATTATTATTTATTAAAACAAGTGAGAACATCATTTATTTTTTGACAATTTCACACCTATATGCACTGTACCTTGATCACTTAATGTTGATAATGCACATGCAATGTCTTCTGATTCTTCTTTTCGTTACCTTCTCTTCTCTCCACCACTCCCATTGAACCCATGCATCCCCAACTAGTCTCCCTAACATTAGGTCTTTTTTAATGTCACCCACTAAGTTTAATTAGGGCTGTTTTCATGTGTGTGTGTGTGGGGGGTATCACTCATTGCAGGGTAAGCACCTTACGAGGGGTTTACATCACTGAAGAAACTGACTCCTGGTCCCCAGCAACCACTAACTGCCAACTGCTCCCCAGGACGGGTTGAACTTCCTGGTCCTGTCCATCATCTGGGATGGATCATAGACAGGTAGCAGGTCGTATGCAGGTACCCACGGATGCCGTGTGGTGATGACTGTAATGGCCAAGTCCTATCCAGAAGAGAGTGTCCCACAGCCCTTACCCCCACCTACTGGTTCTTCTCTTCCTTCTGTCCTGTTTTCTCCAATGTTCCCTGGGCCTTGGAGTGGGTGACCTCAATGTCCTGCTTAGGACTAAGTACTCGCCAGTCACATTCCCTCAGCACTTTGACAACGAGGTGCAATTATAAGTGTAATTCTAAAATGTCGTTCTGGCAGGAGGCGGGCAGGTTCTGGAGAAATGGGTGAGGTTAGACCAACGAGCTAGCTCATCGCTTTCCTAATGCTAGTGTTCGCATCCGTCTGCCTTTGCACAAGTAAAATCTCTCAGGTTCATGGCCAATGCCACCTCTTCCATCCCTTCCATGTCTGTCCCCCTCCCCTACCCAACACACAGTTGTTTTGTATTGAGATGGGATTTCCTGTAGCCCAGGCTGTCCTTGAACCCCTGATCCTCTCGCTCACCCCCCTGAATGCTTAGAATCCAGGCTTATATCTCCATGCCTGGTTTTTAGACTGTGCTTACCCAGGGCTTTGTGCTTGCTAAGCAAAGACCCTACCAAATGACCCGACCAGCCTCTTATTTTGTTTCCTTTGAAGCCCTAGCCTGACCCTCCATTGCCCTTCTTTGATCCCTTCCTCCATGGGGCTCCCTTACTTGATCTGTTTTACACCTTGGAGTTTGACCTGAAAGTGGGAATGCATAGGCCAGGCAACGAGCCCTTGTATGGTTAGCCCCTGGTTCTTTCATGAGTCCCTGCAGCTGAGGTTGCCCTGGTTATACACTTACTCTGGCCAGTGTCCCCTCTCTTCTTAAATCCCAGAGCAGTCCCACCAGCTCCCACCAGACCCTTCTATGTCAGCGGCTGACAGCCCCTGCCATTTATCCCAAAGCCCCATCTAGTTACTGATCTTCATAACAGACACTCATTCACACAAGGGAGACCAGAGGAGGAGGAGAGGGGGAGGAGGAGGAAGCCCTGGGGTTTGTTGGCTGGCCTGTCTAGCTGAACCTGTGGCCTCCAGGTTCAGCAAGAAACCTTGGCTCCAAATATACCAATAAATAAATAATATGGGGAATAATGGAGAAAGATATACCATGCCTATCTCTTGCCCTTCACATACATGCACACACGCGTGTCTCACACACACACACACATACACACACACACACGAGGGACAGTCCCATGTGGGAGACATGTCCAGAGTGACCATGGGTGGCAGATGGAAATGTTGACAGGCCTGGAGAAACAGGCCTTCAGCTCTGCCGCTCGGTGGCTTAATGACCCTGGGTATGTTTATGTAACCTCAGTGTCCACCTTTAAAGTGTATTGTCACGGTAAGACTGGAACAGGGTGACCGGGACCTGCTGGGGATGGTTCAGAGGGCCTCAGGAAGGCGCTGCCTTGGAGGAAACGAGCCATGAGTAGCAGCTGTTTTGTGTGTGTGCATGGAGAGAGAGCCTTTCCTTTCTCCTCAGGATCACTAAGCTGGTAAGGTGTGAATGTGGAGCTTCTGGAAATTTCCATGGGTTACATAGCCTACCAATGAGGCAGAGGGAAGAGACTGCCAGTTGTTGCTTTGTTTTGGAATGCAAGGAGAGAAAGAAACAAAGAAACAAAGAAAGGGAGAGAGTGAGACACAGAGAGAAAATGCTACAGACTCAGACATATATTTATAATCCCAGAACTTGGGGGGGGTAGAGGCAGAAAGAAGGGCAGAGTTTGAAGTCAACTGGTGTTGTAGCAAGACCCTGCCTTGAAAAACCCACACTCAATCTATTACAAACGTATTACCATGGGTTTCTCACAGGAACATGGTTAGCATATGCAGATCCAATTCTCTGTGCTTGTCTTGATAATGAGGGCATAATATCCCCAGGGAGTCAAGGATTGTGAAGAACCCTTGATGGTCTCTCCTAATGCAGCCGAGTGCTAGGTTTGTCCCTCAGGGGCTTCTGTAGCTGTGACAGGCTCTTAAGCCTCCTCTCTCTGCAGGGAGGTTTCCCATCCCCTTGGGGGTTTACCAAGAACTGCAGAGTTCTTGGTAGCCTGGCTCATCTGGATATCCGCTCTCCACCCTACCCCCAGTTCTTCCCCATGGGAGATCTCTTGATTGAGAAGGGTGCCTGTCCTCCAAGAGCCACCCTGGGCTCCTCTCTGCTTTGAAAGGGGATGTGCTTTTTGCAATCTCTCCGTTGCAGCACCACTGAGCATTTACTCATGTCCGCCAGTGGGACATTGTTCATTCACCCTGTGGGAGATTCCAGCCCTTGTCCTGGAAGGCTTGCCCCAGCTGCATGTCGGAGGGAGCCCAAGCCTGAATCGACCCCACCATGCTTCCTCTGCAGCTTGTGGGTCCCCAGGGAGCAGTCACTGGTAGGTGCTCTGCAGTCTCCCTTCTGAAAGCCACAAGCAGGTCTCCAAAGACCAGAAGCTCTTCCTCTGCTCCTTTTGGCCAGTTACATATGTCTCTGTGGATTTCAACCCTTCCCATGACTAAGTTCCACTTTCTAAGAACCTATTAGGCGAATGACTACAACCCATTCATCAGAATGAAAATCGTCTGTTACCGGGGGTTTACCAAGTACTCAGCTGCAGAGTTCTTGGTAGCCTATGCGCAATTCACCAACACGGTAGGATGCCCCTGTGCCCGTCAGGAGGCAGCAACTGGAGCTTGTAAATGAGATGGAAGGTCTCTGGCCTTGCCTATGGAAGCCAGAAGAATCTGATGGGGTCAGCAAAATGGCTCAGCTGGTAAAGGTGTTTGCAGCCAAACTCAAGGACACGAGTTCAAATCCTAAGACTCACATGGTATCCGGAGAGGACCAGTTCCTTTAAGTGTTCCTAGACTTCCACGTGTACTCCTTCGTATGCATGGGCCCATTCGTATAGGCATATACACAGACAAACCAAATAGACAAATGTAGTTTAAAATGAGAACAACAAAAGCATTTGAGAGCCACTGTTCCAGGATCTGGAAATTCAAAATGGCGCCACTCTGGGGTGTTTTTGTATTTCAATGTCCCCAATGTAGTCAGCTGTTCACCCTTAGCTGTCAGTGCTCATCCTGAGTCTGCACCTTCAGACCAACCCGAGTTACCCACAATGCACTTGGGAAAGCCAGCATTCACAAACAAAATGTGAATTGCTGTTTGGACCTCCAGATGCCTAGATCTCATTTCATTTAGCAAACATCCACCCACCGAGGCTCAAACCTATCAGCCACGGGTTAGCCCAGGATGTCTGACAGCGACCCTAGCTGCACAGAGCTTCCTGTCCAATATCAAAAGAGACACCAGGAACCTAGGGGTGGTGGTGCATACCTTTAATCCCAGCACTCAGGAAGTAGAGGCAGGCAGATCTCTGAGTTCGAGGCCAGCCTGGTCTACAGAGTGAGTTCCAGGACAGCCAGGGCTACACAGAGAAACCCTGTCTAGAAACGCAAGCAAACAAACAACAACGAAAGACACTGGGCCTGCAGAGATGGGTCAGTGAGGAAAGTGCTCATACTCGGGCACGAGTTCAAATTCCAAGACCCGTGGCAGCAATGTCTATAACTCCCGTACACCTACGGGAGACAAAGGCAGAGACGGGAAATTCCAGAAGCTTGGGGGCCAGCTAGCCTGGCTTATGATGTGGGAGAACAATAAAGAGACCTTGTCTCAAACAAGGTGGGCGGCAAGAATTGATACCCAAGATGGCTCTTTGATCTCCACATAATCACGCACATCTGCCTTCAGGCTGGCACATGTAAAGCACTTATGAGTCTGAGGTGCTCACAAAAAACCCCAAAAAACAAAAACCACCAGTAGCGTGGTGATGGTAGTGCATGCAGGGGGATTGTGAGTTCGAGGCCAGCCTGGGGACTGATCTTGTCTGGAGGAGGGGAACATATATACATATATACATATACACATATATACATATATACACATATATACATATATACACATATATACATATGTACATATATACACATATACACATATACATATATACGTGTACACATATACACATATGCATATATACACATACACACACAACATATACATGTATATATTGAATATATGTTGAATGTATGTTGAATATATATTGACTATTTTGAACAAGGTGCTGAATTTGGGAATGACAAAGGAGGTCCTGCTCCAGCACACAGTTAGGGAAGGAGCATCAGCCAGGGTTCTGAAGTTTGAGCAGCAGAAAACATACAGGGGACTCCCAGGAGTAGGAGAACTGGACAGGGAAGGGTGGGTGGGAACCAGGGGGACTTGAATGAGGTCTCTTTCACATCTCATGCGCAGGATGTGTCCAATCTGACCATTTCCTGTTCCTCGTTCATTCAGGTCAAACATTCATTTCGCTGGGTTGCAGAGCAGGGTAGGTTGACAAGCTGATTTAGGAGCATCTGAGGTGTCGGGAATATGGGGTGCTATGGCAGGACCCCCTCCACTGCAGAAACAGTATGAACTTCCACCTCCTCTGCTGCCAATGGCTGTCCTTTGTCAAAGCTAGGAAAGACTAACTTCTTTCCATGAGGCCCACGGGGCATCAGACCAGCCAATGAGACACACTGTCTGTTCTCCCTCGGCACCACCACTCTGTGGAGACCAATTCCTTCGCTCTGCCACATTCGAATTCCTCAACCAGCGGGGCTGGCCTGTGGAAAACTCAGACACATTTACACACACACACACACACACACACACACACACACACCACACTAACTCTTTAAAACTTGGTAAGATGAGTGAGAAGAGCCCCATCATGTCCGATCCTCCCTTCCCTGTGGAGTCCTGAACCTTCTTCAGCTTCTACACCTTCGCTTCTCTTTAGCATCAGAATCTACCACAGGGGCGAGGGAGACAAAGGGTCCATGTGCGCCCTCATCAGCAGCACCACCGTTAGGTGATCCGGAAACCTCAAGTCCCACGACTTTATTCAAAGGAAAGTCTCCAAAAGGGGAACACACTGGACATTGCCCTGGATGGACAGCAAACACTACCCACCTCCTGCAGTCTCTAAGGGACCGTTGGTCTCCACGGCCACCTCGATGGAATGTAGAATCGCCATGGACACCAACTCCTAGGCGTACCGTTGAGGGGCTTTTCTAGATTGAGTCGGCTGAGGTGGGAGGTCCACAAGGGCGGCACCATCCTCTGCGCTCGTGTCTCTGACTGAATAAAAAGGAAAAAGCCATCTGAGCACTAGCTCGTGTTCATTTCCCTCTGCTTCCTGACTATGGATGCCATGTGACCAGTACTTCGTGCTCCTGGCGCTGTGCACTCTCCACAAACATGAACCCAAACAAACCCTTCCTTTCTTAAGTTGCTTTTGTCACAGCTATGAGAAAAGCCACTGTGATGGTTTGTATAGGCTTGGCCCAGGGAGTGACACTCTTAGGAAGTGTGGGCCTGTTGGAGTAGGTGTGGCCCTGTTGGAGTGGGTGTGGCGTTGTTGGAGTAGGTGTGGCCCTGTTGGAGTAGGTGTGGTCTTGTTGGAGTGGGTGAGGCCTTGTTAGAGTAGGTGCGTCACTGTGGGCGTGGGCTTTAAGACCCTCCTCCTAGCTGCCTGGAAGTCAATATTCAGCTAGCAGCCTTCAGATGAAGATGTACAACTCTCAGCTCCTCCTGCACCATGCCTGCCTGGATGCTGCCATGCTCTTGCCTTGATGATAATGGACTGAACCTCTGAACCTGTAAGCCAGCCCCAATTAAATGTTGTCCTTCTAAGACTTGCTTTGGTCATGGTATCTGTTCATAGCAGTAAACCCTAACTAAGACAGCCACTTATATAGATAGTTAAGGTGGGAGTGGACCCTATGGGCTCTCTGTGGAAGCATTTCTCAGGGGACCTTTCTGTGACTGGGACCATCTGGTTTGAGGTGAGAGGACCAGCCTGGACCAACCTATGCTAGAAGCTGTGGGAAAGAAGAGAGTGTTACCCCTGTCTATAGAAACCTCAGGCCAAGTGTGGTGTGGGGAGGAGACAGACGCCTGACATCAGGGGCAGTGAGGAGGGAGTGAGGAGATTGGAAGAGCCAGACTCCCACTCAGTCCTCTGTTCTAGTTACTGGAAATCTCAGGGTTAATTCCTCTACCTACTTTCCAGGCCTTTCTTCTGCTGCAGGGCCACGTTGGTCCCACATCGCATGGCAGCTTGCTCTAGAACCAGAGACACAGTTCACAGTCACACTGGAGGAGGGGGAGGGGTCAGAGTCGCGGCTTCCTCACAGATTGCAAGATGGCGATTCAGCCAGGAGCGCTCGCTCAGACCCTGCACAGTCCCCTGCCTTGAGAATGCTCAGGGATCGAACTTCCTGTCCACTCACTTGGCATCTGACACCACCGCGTTCCAAAGGCTGAAGCCTGAGTCCAGAAGACGCTGATCAGCGTTAGGATTCTGTCTAAGCTCCACCCCATAGCTACCTGGCAACGGCCAGGTATGCCTCTCCCCACCGTTACCTGGCAACAGCTAGGTAGGTCTGGCCCACTATAAAAGAAGATATTTGGCCCTTCCTCTCTCTCTCTCTCTCTCTCTCTCTCTCTCTCTCTTATTCTCTCACGTCTCACTCTCTTAGCTTCTCTCTTGTCCTCTTGGGCTCTTCTCTTTCCCCCTCCCCTCCCCCCCCTCCATGTGCTCATGGCCGGCCTCTACATCTCTACTCTCTCCCTCTCTCTGCCTTTCTCTGCCTCTACTACCCACTTAACTCCCCTCCCCAGGCCCTGAATAAACTCTATTCTGTGCTATACCGTCCTGTGTCTGGTCCCTCAGGAGGAAGGGAGGCATGGACCTGCTGAGGTTCCCTTTCCCCCACACCGCCGTAGAACATATTCTCACGCCTATTTCTCTTTTTATGACCACAAGAGTCAGTATTAATCGGGGATGGTTAGCAGTGTTGTTGATGGACTCAGTAGCTCAGTCTCTGAAAACTTCAGAAGAAGATTCTCAAAAGAGGGAAAGCAGGACCCGGGCAGCTCACGGCTCAGTGGTTAAGTGTGTACACTGCTCTTGCAGGAAACCTGGATTTGGTTCCAAGCACACAACAGACAGTTTACAGCCTCCTCTGTAACTCCAGCTCTTCTGGTCTGGCCTCCAAGGACACCTTCACCGACTTTCTGTCTGTCTGTCTGTTTATGTCTGTCTCTCTGTATCTCTCTGTCTGTCTGTCTATGTCTGTCTCTCTGTATCTCTGTCTCTCCCTCCATCTCTCCGTCCCTCTCTCCCTCTCTCTCATCAAAAGAAGGAAAAAAGAAAGAAAGAAAAAGAAAAAACTAAGAGCCTGGTAAATCCCTGGGCCAAGTTCAACCAGAAGCCAGTTTGAATTTTGCTGTTTTGTTTTAGTATAGCCGGAGAGTTGAGAATGTTTTTCTTTTGAGCATTCTTAAAAGACTGTTAAAATAAATAAACTAAAAAGAACACGTGTACTGTGTTGAACCTCAGAGTGAGAGAAAACAGAGCAAAGGTTCTGAGACAGCATGGAGGAATGGGGAGAGAGTGTTGGGTTTTACAGATGATAACTTTGAAATGTCCGTGGAAAAAATTTAAATTGACATGATGTCGACTGTGGGAAGCTGTGTCCTAGGCCCACAGCACTCCAAGGCAAAATGAAATCATTTGTTTGGGAGTTCTTTAAAGTGGTTTATTTTTCTTAAAGGAATTCTTTCTTGGGCTGAGTGGGTAGATAAGGGATAGAATTTTTGCCTAGCTTGTATGAGGCCCTGGGGTCAATCCTTAGAGTGTTCTCTCTCTGTCTCTGTCTGTCTCTCTGTCTCTGTCTCTCTGTCTCTGTCTCTCTGTCACACACACACACACACACACACACACACACACACACACACACTTCTTATCATAAACAACCCAGATTCTCTTGGGTTGGAAACAACTATGTGGATGTGTCCTTATGGTGGACTACTATACAGCCAGTAAAAATGACAGTGCAAATTGTTTTTAGTGAGATGCTAAAATGCTCATTATGTATGCTCAGTTAACATTTGTTTATTCATTTACTTACTGATTGTGGTGCTGAGGATGGACCTATGCTAGGCAGGTGCTGCCACTGGACTAGCCCCTCAACTATTTTGTGTTGAGACAGGGTCTTGCTGTGTAGCCGAAGCAAACCTTGAGCTCAAAATTCTCCTGTCTCAGCTTCCCAATGGCAGGGTTTGCAAGTGGTCTTATCATGCCTGGCTTGAATCAAATACTTGCCAAGAGAATCATAACTGTTTAACACTGAAACTTGAATTCTATAATTTGTATGTTTCATAGTATTTTAGCCAAAAATAAAAATCTCATTATGTAGACCAGACTGGCCTAGAATTTACTATGTAGACCAGGCTGGCCTGGAACTCACAGAGCTCCACCTGCTTCTGCCTCCTGAGTGCTGGAATTAAAGGTGTGCGCCACCACATCTAGTCATTGTGATTTTCCTCCATCTCGTTTATAAGAATAAACCCTGTCCTTAGATCCTACTATATAAAAGTTGGCAGCAAGATGTTTCCTAAAGATGATTCTTATATTTATAAATGCTCAGGAAAAATCAGGCTTGGTGGCCCAAACCTAAAACTCTAGCACGCAGAAGCAGAAGGATCCTGCATTCAAGGCCAGGTTGGCATATAAAATGAAACCCTGTCTCAAAAAAAAAAAAATCAAATAACAATTTTAGATACAAAACAAACAAACAAAAAATAAACCCTAAATGATTGGAAGAGGGGTAGCCAAAATAAGACTCATTTGACATCAGACTGGATCTGAAGCCAGCTGAGTTGACCCATACATGAGAGACCTAACCCAGGACCCGAGGAAGGACCAGGAGGAAAACAGGTCAACCAGTATCTTTGAAGTTATTTCCTAGATGGGAGGTGAACTAATACTGATCATCTGCTTTGGGGCAAATCAAGTTTGGAAGCAAATCCCAGCTTGGAAGCCAGCCTTGGGCTGTCCATTTTGAGGAATAAATTGCTTAGCCACATGGGCAACTTGAGACTGTTGGACCGGCTCCAGCCCACTTTGGTCCCCATCGCTCTTTGGTGACACTCAGATATCAGTATTTACCCACTTCTTGCTCATAGAACTCGGCAGAGTTTTTAAGTACAGTCAGGACAGCCGTCACCCAGCTTCTTATCAGCTTCATGACCAAGCATGGGGGCTGTAAAACTGCAGATAAACTCCCCCGGGCTGCAGGCAGCGCCCTGCCTTATCGCACACCTGCTGCAATAATTAACCTTGATGGGAAATGAACCGAAGTGCTGAGCGGCACATGCCAACTTCGACAGCCTGGGAGCTCAGCGAGTTTCACTGCAGGTGTGCCGAGTCCTGCTACACTGTTGCACCTCACCCTCCTCACCAGGAGTCGGCCTCTCAAGCCCCTCCTCCCCCAGTTCCCACACTACAGACATTGCATCAGACCTGTCCCAAGTGAGATACCCCACCGGAATTGGTGAATTAGACAAGATACTGGGCATTTAAGTATAAGAATCATCTTTAGGAAACATCCTGCTGCCAATTTTTGTATAGTAGGATCTAAGGACAGGGTTTATTCTTATAAACGAGATGGAGGAAAACCTCAATGGCTGAATGTGGTAGCACACACCTTTAATCCCATCACTCAGGAGGCAGAAGCAGACGGAGCTCTGTGAGTTCCAGGCCAGTCTTTTTTTTTGCTAAAATACTGTGAAACATATAAGTTATATATAATTCAAGTTTCACATTAAACAGTTATGAGACACATTGCGTAGGCTATAAAATTCTGTTGGCAAGTATTTGATTTAAGCCAGGCATGATAAGACCACTTATAAACCCTGTCGCTGTTGGGACCTGACCCATAAGAACGTTTCATCCGTCCATCATGCTAGTAGTTGGGATTTTGTTGTTTGAGGGTTGGAAGGGCAGGAAGGAGTGATTTTTGAGTCTGGAGGCAGGAGCTCAGTTAATCCAGATTGACCTTGGATTCCTGATCCTCTGACCAGACCTCCCAAGTGCTGGGATTACATGCCTCACTGCAGCACCATCTTTGGCTGGCTGTTTTGTTTCTTTGTTTCTTTGTTTTTGAAAATGAGTATCACTGAGTAGCACAGGTTAGGCAGGAACTCACTAGGTAGCTCAGGCTTGAGTTCAGAGCAATCCTTCTGCCTCAGCCTCCTGGGTGCTGGGATTACAGGTGTAAGCCATCATATCTAGCAAGATGAGGCAATAACTATTATCTGCCCCTTATTGACTGGTGTTCCCAGGAGTTCAGATTGTACGTCTATTACACAAATTCGGCAGGCATCTTGCCATACCAAACAGCTCACAATGAGTCCATTCATGGAGCCAGTCAACAGCAATGACTTCTAAACCCTGTTATGTAAGTGGCACTGTTGGGTAGGCTATGGGAACACTGAGAGTTTGAAACAATAAAAACATAGACGTATAAAGTCACATCCTGGAGCTGGGCCTGGGAGTGAAGGTCTATCATCCAGCTACCCAAGAACCTTAGACAGTAAGATCACAAGTTCAAGGCCAGTGTGGGGTAGACAGAAAATGTTTGGCCAGCCTGGGCTACTTGGGGAGACTCTGTCTCAAAATGAAGTGGAAAAGAATTGGGGATTTAGTGCCGTGGTGTGCACTTTCTAGACGATTTCCAGGACCTACGTTCAATCTCTAGTGTCTCACACACACACACACACAGACACACACACTGTATATATCCAGTGGACATCTACCAAACTACATCAGTGTTATAGGCAAAGGGATTAAGTAGAATGGGAACACTGGCGCTCCATCCTCAGAGAGCTTCCCCACAGTTAGAGGAAGGGCCTGGTTCACCACACATGGGTGCAAGATATGTGTGTGGGGGGGGAGGGGTGTCATCACCAAAGGCAAAATTCTGGAGACTTTCTGAGGAGAGAAGTGTGAATTCACTCAAAGAGCTCTGGAGTGGCTTGGAGCCTCAGTAGGGAGCCCAGCGTCCACCTTCCCATCACAGAGGAGAGTCCACAGGGTCCCTCAACACTCCTGTACATCAGCATCTAGTTCCAATGCAGCATGAGAGGCTTGCCTACTCCCAGCCCTTCTCCTGGACCTACAATGACGGCAATGACAGGAGGCCTCCAGCCTTAGCTGCGGGAGAGTGGGGGCTCAAGAACTCATCTGGCCTTGCAATATTGTCTAGCATCAGCTGCCTCAGTGGTTATGGGATAAGAGCTCCACAATGGCGCTCTCTATACTTCAAGAAACCAGTCCAAGCTAGAAATCACCTGATGCCCAAGCTTTCCAGCTTCCTTTCTCTCTTGCCTCTTCCCCACCTAGGGGGTCAAAAGAAGGTGGGGTGGATGAAGTTCTTCCCCTCCCTCAACCACCACCTATAACATATTAACAACCATCTTTAGAAGTAGATACTTGCCGGTGAGCTCTGGTCGACCTCATTGATTGCTTACCTAGTGTCTATTCCTTCATTCTTCCTTGAAGAGAGAGTGATTTGGCCTGCAGTGTGTCAATCTAGGGTTGGAAGGGTGTTGCATGTGAATGGATCTATTATAAATATCCTGGTCGTGCGATCCAGTTTTAGCCAATGAGATCTAATTGGAAGGCTCCTGATTTCTTGAGGAAAGATACCACAGGTTTTGTCATCTGGCTGACGCTGTGGCAGCGAGCAAACCTCTGGAGGAGGGTCCCTGAGACAGTAATCCTGATGTCGCTGGGTATAATTGATATAATTGGTGAGACAACCCAATACTAAAATTCTGTTTGGGCAAAAGATAGAACCTTATTTGTTTAGCCACGGTAATGGTTTTAGTTACAAAGATCAAATAAACTCCTGGCTGGTTGAACACAACCAGATCACATGCAGGTGTCAGTATATAGATAATAATAGCATCAAAGGGATGTCTGCAGGCTTGACTGGGTTTACCAAACAGCTTCAGCACCTTCAAACTCAACCCCCAACAACGAAACTGGGGCTCAGACATAGGAAAACTGACTCCCAGATATGGTGGCCATTCCTGGGTAGTTTTCTTCTTTCTTTCTTTCTTTCTTTCTTTCTTTCTTTCTTTCTTTCTTTCATTCTTTCTTTCAAGGATTTATTTGTATTTTATATGTGAGTACACTATTGCTGTCTTCAGACACACCAGAAGAGGACATTGGATCCCATTACAGATGTTTGGGATCCATGTGGATGCTGGGAATTGAACTCAGGACCTCTGGAAGAACAGTCAGTGCTCCTAACTGCTGAGCCCCTGGGTAGGTTTCTATTGCTATGATAGACATCATGACCAAAATGGCACGGGAGGAAAAAAGTTTATTTCAGCTTATGAATCTCAGGTCACACTCTGTCACCAAAAGAAATCAAGATAAGAGGCAGGAATTGATACAATGGTCATGGAGGAGTGCTGTTTCCTGGCTTGCTCAGTCTGCTTTCTTATATAGCTCAGGACTATCTGACTCAGGGGATGGTACCACCCACAAGGGGCTGGGCTCTCTGACATCAGTCCTTAATCAGGAAAATGCTCTACAGCCCATTCTTAGAAAAGCATTTTCTCAGCTGAGGTTCCCTCTTCTGAGATGACCCCAGCTTGCTTCAAGTTGACACAACCCTAACCAAACCCAGTAGAAGATGAATTTGAAAGATGTAAAAGTGTCTCCGTGCGCCCTGGAGATGAGGCGGTCCCAGACTCTCAGCATTCTGGCTCAGACCCGGGGTTAACTCCCTACTTACCGCCTGCTCAGGCCTCCTGCTTCTTCAGCAGGTGGTGATACCTGGCTTCCTTGATGGTATCTCAAGAAATGTTATGTTCCTACCCCTCTTCCCTGTCTCCTTGCTCCTCAGGAGAAGGTAGGAAACGAACCACACAGCCGGTGTTGCTTTCTACCTACCAGCTGTCTCTCAGAACATTTGCTGAGTGAGCGATTGAGCTTGTCCTACAATGAATGCCAATCTGAGCTCTGGGCTAATCCATAATTGTTCTGTTTGACTTGGAAAGGGACCCCGTATATTTGAATTCTGCAAATTTACCTTCCTAATTCTATTCTTTGACTAACACAGAAATTGCTTTGCACAGATGGAAGGGAGGGAGACGGGCTGGCAGGGGTGGGGGATTGGGGGGATGGTTACAATTGCCAGGTGGATAATACCTACATTGCCAACCCATAGCTGCCCATATAGGGAAGGAGAGCTGTCAGTATTTGAAGCATGAACATGGGTGTGTGTGTGTTGAGGGGGAGGGTGTGTGATACCTAGTATCTTGCTTCTTCATTAGCTGACACAGGTAAATGGGTCAGATGAAACTCAATCCCTCAGCCTCGGGCTTTCTACAGCTTCCTGTCACCCACAGAATGGCTAAATGGTTACATTCAAAGACCCAGCTATGAGTTGCACTCTTCCCTGCACTGATGGAACAAGAATCTTGAATGAATGAATGATGATTGGGTAGGGGTGACAGGGGGTTTATCTATGGTTTAGATTCTGATGGAGTCTGGCCTGACCATGTGTCCTTAAGCTCATCCACTCCAGCCTCAAGGCCAGTATAAAAGACAGACACCATGGCTTCTTATGCAGCCTTCATCCCTATTGGCTGTTAGCCCAGAGTCCCTCCTAGGACAAGGGTCCCACTTGACTTGTCAACCTACAGCCCCATCACTGACCTAGGTTTCCTAACCTTGGCTACTTTGGCCCTATACTGGACCTAGTCCTGGTTTGTAGGTTCATAGCACCCCATGACGACTTTGTCTTGTGCAGCTAGTCCCTGTAGATCTCCACAGGCCTGACCAGGCTTGCCTGGTCTTTCCCAACAACTGTCATTCCTTAGACACTCATCAGAAATCAACCATGGGTCCAACCTGGGCTACATACTGGGGGGCTTCATGGTGGCCCAGACAGACTCAGTCATTACCCAAAAACCCATAGGAAAGATAAGCATGGGCTTATAACTTCTGAGTGGTGTGTTAAAATAGAACTAAAGATCAAGGGCTCCATGAAATTCCAGGGGTACGTTTGTTTTTTGCGACAGGGACTCATTTAGCCCAGGCTAGCTTCTAGCTGGAAATAACCTTCAATTTCTGATCCTTCTGCCTTCTCCCCAGTGTGTTGGGATCATAGGTCTATGAATCCTCTCCCAGTTTATGCATTACTAAAGATGGAACCCAGGGCCTTGTGCATGCTAGACAAATACTTTGTCCACTGAGCTACATGTGTCTCAAGCCCCCATGGTACCTTAGAAGAAGGAAAAGCCAAGACAGAAAGGAGAAGACAGACAAGATACCACATGGCAAATGGGCACCTGACGCTGTTCCCAAGATCCTTCCCTTGGGACCAGATCTCTTTCCTGCTTCAGGAAGAGATGAAGTATTGCTAACCAAGAGGACTCCAGTGCCTTCCCCAGTCACAAGGCCACAGCAGCCATCCCCACCCCCACCCCCCATAGCATCCTTGGCAGGCACCTCAGATGGTGGCTTTATGGAGCCCCGCTGTGTGAAAAGGGAAGAGAATTTGGGTTTCTGCCTGAAACGGGTTGGGGGTGGTGGTCTGAGCCTCTTTGGCTGTGCAGTCTGGCCCTAGATAACACACAGAGGGGCTTGGCAGGGCCTCTCTGATTCTATGAAAACCCCAGCAGGAAACTGTTGTCCCCAGGAGATTAGGTAAGACTTGGAGACAAGGAAACAGCGAGGGTAAAGAAGGCCTGGAGAACACCGGGTTTGAGCCAAGAGTCCAAAGCAAAAATGAGCTTTAAAAAAGTTAGGTTTGCCCATCCAGCATGGTGGCACATGCCTGTAGTCAAGGTGGTCTGAGGAAGGAGGGGTGACAGGACAGAGCCCTGAGCTATTATATAGTGAGACCCCGACTCAAAACATAGTAAATCCTTTTTTATTAAAAGTAATAAAACATTTTTTTAAAAGACTAGGTTTGTTCCTTTTCTCCCACACCCCCGTTCTTAGCTAATGCCCACTCAGTGGGTCCCCGGGGAGACAAGTTGTTCATTTGAGTGGTGTGAGGAATCCATCCGGGTGAGTGTTTCCAAGGATGGAATGTATTTGGAAAGAAATTACTTGATTACTCAGGAAAAGGTGTGACAGCAACGGAAGTCCTGTCAGGAAGCAGGGGAGGCACATCTGGTAATAGGACATAATTTCTTTATGCAAATGAGGCTGAAGGTCCCCAGGAAGATGCTTCCCCACTTCCTGTGGGGAAGGGCCGCTCCACAGTCTATGCACAGCGGGAAGGTGTTTACTCTTCTCCTCTCAGAAGCAAGCTCACAGGGTCTCCAGGGAGACCCTGGCTGCAAGAAGCTCCCCAGTTGCCGCCACTGTCTCTGCTGTCCCAGGCACAAGCTTATTCGTCTGTCCACATCGTTTGTTGGGTTGGGATTTGAAGTGGCCAAAGGGTCTATGTGAGAAGAAGATGTTGGGGTGTGTGAGAGGGTGGGAGGGCCATCGGACCCCAAATGTAGGGGAAGAAAGGTGATGGTGGGGGGCGTGCGCTAAGTCATGTGACCCTGGGAATGCCTCAAGATGAGCTGGGGACCCCCCCCCCACTCCCTCCATGGTCTAACGCTATCACTTTGGTTTTTCCACAGGAGTCTGTCAGGGAAGGAGAGCTGACCTGATATATTCGAGGTTCAGCTAGGTGCCTAACAACAGGTTGATTCAGGTTCTCAACCTGTGGGTTTCTACCGCTTTGGGGCATGGTTGAATGACCCTTTAAAAAAGGGGTCACCTAAAACCATGGGAAAGCACAGATATTTGCATTACGATTCATAACAGTAGCACAATTCCAATTAGGAAGCAGCAACAGAAATAACTTCATGGTTGGGGTCACCACAACATGAGGAAAGGTATTAAAGAGTCACGGTGTTAGGAAGGGTGAGAACCACTGATTTTAAACTGTTCCAAGGAGGAGCCAAGAAATAGAGTAACTCCCCTTTACCTACGCCCTTTGTCTGCAGGGGACACACTCCAAGACCCCAGTGGATGCCTGAAGCCACACACAGCACAAAGCCCTTATAGACCTCTATTTTGTTAATCTAACAGACTTGGGAGAAAGTTTTATTTATAAATTGGGCACAGTAAAATAGTCAACAATACCTAGTAATGGGTTAGAACAGTTAGGGTCAGAGAGATGGTTGAAGGTGCTTGCCCAAGCCTGAGGAACAGGGTTCAACCCTGGGATCCGCATGGTGGAAGGAGAAAACCAACTCCTATAAGTTGACCTCTGACATCCACACATGCATCATGGACATTCATACCCACTTACACAAAATAAACAAAATGTCACTTTTTTTTAAAAAAAGTAAAAAGAAATAGACAATTGTAACATGTAAAAAGCTACATTTAAATCTAAATACATATATACTTAAATTAATTGTATAATTTTGAAATGAGATCTCTCTACATAGCCCAGGCATCTCAGAACTCATCATCCCCCTGCCTCCACCTCTGAGTGCTAAGATGACAGGTGTGTACCACTACACTTGACTATGACTATGGATTTTTTTTTTTTAATTTGCGACAGGGTTTCTCTGTGTAGCTCTGGTTGTCCTGGAACTCACTCTGTAGATCAGGCTGGTCTTAAACTCACAGAAATCCTCCTGCCTCTGCCTCCCACATATTAGAGTACCCCCTGCCCTGCTTGGATTTTTTTTTTATCTGTACAATTTTACAGAGAGTGAAAGAAGACAGAGAAGAAGAACAACTTAATGTCCACATAGCAGAATTGAGAGGCCAATAGGAGGACTCTGGAGTGATTCCCAGTAGTGGGGGGCACTTTCTGCTCTTCCAGACCTCGGTTCAGTTGCCTGCACCCACACAGCAGCTCACAACTGTCTAGTACCAGGGCATCCAACCTCCTCTTCTGACCTCTGCATGCCTCGGGCACAGTGAACATACATATATGTAGGCATTCACATATATAACACAGTGAACATACGTATATGTAGGCACTCACATATATAACACAAGACATAACTAAGTCTTTTTTTTTTTAAAGAGAGGTTTTTTTTTTAAATGTCCTATTTAACTTTATGTGTGTTGGTGTTTTGCCTGCATGTATGTCTGTGTTAGGGCATCAGAACCCAGAGAGCTGGACTTACAGACAATTGTGAGGTGTCATATGGATGCTGGGAATTGAACCTGGGTCCTCTGGAAGAGCAGTCAGTGCTCTTAACCACTGAGCCATCTCTCCAGCCTGAGAGAGTGATGAACATGAGTGATTTGGCTCACATCATTAGGAACACTCTGAAATTGTGCTGTCCTCACTTTGCAGGCAAGAGGCCCAGTGGAGCCAGGATAAATCTGGGAGTCCCCCATTTCCGCATAAGTCCTAGTTTGAGTACAAAAGTCAAGTCTGAGGGAGGAAGGCACGGAGGGTGGAGTGTAAGTCCTGGCTGGGGCCTGAGCCTCAGAGCTAAAAGCCCGTGCCACGCTGGGTGCGGAATGTACCTGTTATCCCTCATGCATAGACGCACTGAACCAGTTTGCGCTCTTCCTTTCTTCATACTTTCATAGATGAGTCAGACGACGTCCTTATCCATACCCAGCTATCAGGACTGTCCATCTGTCTGGCCATCAGCCTTACCCAGTGAACAGAGATTAAATACCTCACACACCCGGTGGACAGAGGCCAGCATTAGCTGGTTCCCTGGCTTTCTAGGAAATAATGCTGGCTTCTGCCTGTAGTCAAATCTACACGTTATCTGCACTGGGGCTCTCTCCTAAGTAAAGAACTGGAGGATACAATATTTAATGTTAAAAATGACTTGGGGTTGGGGTTAAAAAAACTGGGATTGGTGGAGCTTGACTGCATTCCCAGAATTCAAGAGGCTGAGGAGAGAGGATTGTGGATTTCAGGCTAGCCTGGGCTGCAGTGAAACTCTGTCCTACCCCCACCTACATCCCCATCCTCCAAACAAAAGCAAGCAATAAAAAGGACTTGAAAAATAAAAGCAGAATCCGGCCTTTCTTCCTGTATTTATTTTATTATTTAATTTATTTATTGCACTGTATACCTCTGGCCGGCCTCGAGCTATGTGGACCAGGTTGCTCTTGAACTCAGAACTCACAAGGATCTGTTGCCTTCTGTCTCCAGAGTGCTGGGATTAAAGTATGCCACCACGTCTAGGCAAAAGCAGAATTTTTCAACAGTAGTCCTCTCTTGGCAGAACCTTTTGGGACACTCACTATAACTTCTTCATCTTGGCCCAGATGTGATTAAAGCTTGCAGGGTCTATTCTAGTATTCCAAAATAAATAAATAAATAAATAAATAAATAAGTGCACAGACACACATTAGGACAGGCACGGGTATGGTCCGTACTGTTAGGTCATGGGATGCCTTTTGGAGTCAGATGTGGTGAGACTCTGGGTCTCTGGCTACCAGCCCTGGACTCTTCTGTGCCCGGCCACACTGAGGACCCAACAAGGAACCCACACCCCCTTGGTCATCCTTAAACCTAGCTGGCCTGGAGGTCTCGGATGGAGTAAACCCTAGAATGGGGGGGGGGGGGAGAGACCAGAAAACAAACAAACAAAAAGAAAACTCAACAAAGGAGGGCGAGAAACATGAGCCAACGAGAACACAATATGCAGATTAGGAAGACAGAACCACCCACGCATTGGCTGATTGTCGGCCTGATGTCACAATGGCCCAGCCTGAAGTGCTGCGGGCGAGTTATTTGAAAAGCTTTTCGGTTTCCTGCGCTTCCTGTCTTGTGAAGGGGAAATGTGTTCTCGAGTGCAGAGGACGGACACACCGGCTGGGGAGGACGGCGGTGGGGGTGTTGTTTGGTGGCTCTGCTGTCCCTGACCCATGGGGATTTCGCTGCTTCTTCAGTTTAGGGGAAGCCCAGGCAGACCCAGCCTCTATGATTCAACCCGTGTGAGTTTTAAAGATTTTAGGGTTTTTTTGTTTTGTTTTGTTTTTGTTTGTTTGTTTTTTGAGACAGAGTCTCACTATGACGCTCTGGCTGGCCTGAAATTCACAGAACTCTAGCCACCTGTCTCCTAGGTACTGGGATTAAAAGCGTGCATCCGCGCATCACTGCTCCCTGTCTCCATGTGATTTTATAAAAAAACAAAACAAAACAAAAAAAAAACTGCTTTGCTTCCCAAAACCCACCCGGGCTATCCCCAAGCCCCATGTCAACAACACACATCCCTCAGGATGTTACTCAGTCACTCCTCCCTGAAGAGTCATCCGACCCTCCTTTTCAGCCTTGGTTTTGTGTGTGCTATGTTCTAGCTACACAACAAGCATTGTCAGGGCTGCACAGCCACACACAGCAGCAGTCCAGGGACAAATGGGCGCTAGAACCTGATGAGAGTCGTCCCAAATTTTCTTCTCCCACTAGGTGAGAATCAAGTACCAGGCTAATGGTGACTACCAGGTTAAAGATGACAATCAATGAGACACCAAGAAAAGCCAAAGGATGGGGCTGGATTTCCAGACACTCTTGTGTATCCGAATCCACCTGGACCTGAAAGCCCTGAACATTTTGGTTACCTGATTAAGTGCAATCTCCATTTTGAAGGGAGCCAACTTAGCCAGGTTTCTGTTAAGACTATAAGGGGTCTTCAACTGTGTATCCAGCCTCAGACCAAATCTTAGTCTCAGCATGAATTCTGGGCTTGACCAGCCTACCTCTCCTCCTCCATCTAGTCCCTCCCTCCACCGTGTGTGACACGTCACTGGTTCCTACTGCTTAGTCTATGGGTTGTTTGTGGCAAGGAGAACAACAGATGGGTCTCCCTGGAAGTAAGTGAAAGAGAGACTGGGGTTAGATGAACGTAATTAACGCCCTCTGTCTGAGCCTCAGTTGTCCCATCTGTAACATGGGAAAGTGGCAGTCCCTCTGTCTTGGAACTTGGTGTTGGTTTTATGCAATGTCTGGTGTCTAATCCATGCTCAAGAAACAGTGGCCACCAGCCTCTCCCTGACAGCCCACTGTGGAAGAGGCAGGGTCTCCTCTAGGGAGGAGGATTCTCTGGACAATGGAGGGACAGGAGAGGAAGGTCATCACCGGGGGATGGGCTGTTCATTGTAAGGTTTCCTTGTCACTACGGGTTACAAGCACCTGCCCAGTGTGGCCACTCACCACTCCAGTAAGGGGCTCCCAGCCAGCCAGTGCAGGCGGTTTCTATTCTAGGTCAGCTTCCGACTCCATGTGGTGTCAAGAGCTCTGTTCTGCAACCCCAGCTGGGCTCCAGGCCCTGCCAGACCCCTCCCGCCCCTGACTTCCTTCCTGGAGCAACTGTTGGTCCGACTTGGTTCCCCTAGATGTTGTGCTATACTCACTGGGGTGCAGAGGAGGAAGCCTGCATTTGTGGGGTTCACCATGTACTACTCAACAGTGTGTGTGGCATAGGATGGGCTAATGTTTCAACATCCCCCACCCAACCCCTGAAGACAGTGCCAAAAGCTACCCATTTTACAGAGGACAAAACTGAGTGAGGTACAAGATCAAGACCCAGATCCTGTAAGATCTTCAAAGCTTATGTTCCATCCTATACCCAGATGTGCTGTCTGCCACACCAGGGGTTAATATCACGAAATGTATTAAACATTGCAGCTGCCTGCGTCCAAACTTTCCTTTGGCCCGTTTTTGCTCACCAGACAGCTTTCTGGGCTAGCTTCTTCCTCTCCTGCAAGGGTAAGCATCACCCTTCATGAAAGAGGCTTCTCGCAGGGCAGTGGTGGCGCACGCCTTTAATCCCAGCACTTGGGAGGCAGAGGCAGGCGGATTTCTGAGTTCAGGGTCAGCCTGGTCTACAGAGTGAATTCTAGGACAGCCAGGGCTATAAGGAGAAACCCTGTCTCGGGGGAAAAAAAAGAAAAGAGAGAGAGAGAGAGAGAGAGAGAGAGAAAGGAAGGAAGAAAGGAAGAAAGAGGCTTCTCCCCCGGACCCTGTAGCAGGCCATACCTCATTTGCTTCCTTCTCAACAAGAATCCGACTTTCTTTTCCCAAAAGTTGGTGTTTACCCAGAGAAGCCAGAGCTGGAAAGAAAGTTGTCAGGATAGATCACATGTGCTGAGTACCACACAAGCCAAGGCAACGAGACAAAAAGACAAACCGAGGGAAGGAATGAGTAGGTGGACCAGCCAGGGAGGGCATCTCTGAGCTAGGGGCCCCGCTTTCAGATCTGAGAGGTGAGAACGCTCTACATGGGCAGCCAGGTAAATGGCTCCAGTCAGGAGGGAAAATCTCTTTAAAGGCCCTGGTGTGCAAGGAAACACTGAGTGTGGCCTAGGCTTGGCGGTCCGTGAGAGGATTGGGGTG
Organism: Tokudaia tokunoshimensis; assembly: GCA_036184795.1. Lineage (NCBI taxonomy): Eukaryota > Metazoa > Chordata > Mammalia > Rodentia > Muridae > Tokudaia > Tokudaia tokunoshimensis. The sequence goes on along the minus strand of BTHU01000006.1, from coordinate 8,622,926 downwards.
GGGAATGAGGTAAGGCTGAGGGGTGGATTGCATAAAGTCCTCGAGGCTGAGATAGGGGCAGGTTCGGCTTTAGACTGTCTTCCTGCTACACCCTGAGATTCCTGGGACCAGAGTTCCATTTGTGTGATCCAGGCCTTCGCCTTCCACTCTAGTTCAGCGCGTGCCCGGTGCGCTCATAAATAAAGCTGGGATCCGTCAGTGCGCTGTTGCCTTGTGACCTTCCATACTCTGTGTATTCCCAAGTGTTTCTCCAGGACCTTTGTCCTGGTCCTCTGTGCTTGTCTTCTGGAGTCCCTGTTGTATTTTGAGACAGAGTCTCACATAGCCCGGGCTGTCCTGAAACGTGCTATGTAGCTGAAGATGACCTTGAACTTGTGATCCTCCTGCCTCCACATCCAGGTGCTGGGATTACAGTCTTGTGGCAGCATCAGGCCTGGATATTTTCAGTGCTGGGGAGGGAACTCAGGATGCACTGTACGCCAGGCAAGCACCCTATCAGCTAAGCCGCATCCTCTGCCCAGCCCCTCCCCCTCATCCCTCTGCCCCCCTCTCTCACTCTCTGGGGGCCATCTGCTCCCAAGGACTTTGGAAGGTTTCTGGAGGCTGTAAAATAAATGTCACAGGGTTCAGAGGAGTGAGGGTTCCCAGGCATGTGCCCTGGTAGACCTGGGGGCTTCTCCTCAGAAAGCAGGAAGGCTGCCTGCTCCGCCAACTGTGAGGAAATTTGCTCACAGCAGTAATGCCTGGCTTGTGATGCACAGGGGCCGAGGGAGCACTAATGCCAAGGGAAACATGGTGTCTGAGGGAGCACTGGAGCTGAAGGAGCACACTGGGGCTGAGGGAGCACTGATACCAAAGGAACATGGCATCTGAAGGAGCACTAGGGCTGAGGTGAGGAAGCACCACGGCTGAGGGAGCATTGAGACTGAGGGAGCACTGATGCCAAGGGAACATGGGGTCTGAGGGAGAACTGGGGCCAAGAGAGCCCAGAGACTGAGGGAGTACTGGGGCTGAGGGAGCACTAATGTCGAACATGGCATCTGAGGGAGCACTGTAGCTGAGGTGAGGGAGCACTAGAGCTGAGAACATGGGGTCTGAGGGAGCACTGGGGCTGAGGGAACGTGGAGGCTGAAGGAATTCCTTGGGGGGTCAAGGATGAAGGAGCACGATGAAGGGGGCTAAGGGAGAATCAAGGCTGAGAGAGCAAAGAGGCTGAGGGAGCACCAAGGCACAGGGAGCACTGGGAGTAAGGGATCAGTGGAGATGGGCAAGCATGGAGGCTGAAGGCGTACGGGAGCTAAAGGGAACATAGAAGTCAGGAGAGCAAGAAGTTAATTACCTGGTTGAGGACCTGGAACTCAGCCCAGAGCTCTGCCCGGTGGCTCAGTGGGGGTACAGGAAGGGGATGCCCCCTGCGCCTCAGAAGAGCAGCAGAGTTAACTTAATGATGAAGTCCTTAGCTGCCCATCTCTCTTCTGTAGGGAATACAAACAGCTTTAGAAAACCCAGGCCTAGGAGACGGGGCGGGCAGACAGTAAGTGATTTACCCTGGTGGGAAGGAAGTGTGCTTGGGTTTGGGGCAGGAAGGTGTTAAGGAGACAGGGAGACAGACCAGAAGGTAATTGCCCCTCCAGGCCTGTGAGTTAACTTGGCCTTGAAATAAATAACCCACTGACCAACCCCCTTGTTCAAGCTTATCTCTCAGCCCTGTGCCCCATGCCTTTGTCTGGCCACTCGCTGGTCTGACTTTCTCCAGTGCCTTCCTGCCCAGGAACTCACAAGCCACCGATGGGGTTCTGAATGTGGGGCGCATTCCTCCACGGGCCACGTGAGACAGTTTATAGAGTGCCTTCCCCCAATCTCCATGTCATAGGGCAACGCTTTATTGACTTTGCATGGCCTCCTGTGGGGTAGGCAGGAGCCTTACGTGGGTCGCACTCACATCCCTAACTGCAATGTGACAAGGAGCGAGATCAGTGAAAAGATCTGAGATGAGTAGATCATTCATTCATTTGTGTGTATGTGAGTGTGTGTGTGTGTGTGAGAGAGAGTGTGTGTGAGAGTGTATGAATATGTGTGTGTGAATGTGTGTGAGTGTGTGTGAGTGTGTAAGAATGTGTGTGTAAGAATGTGTGTATGTGAGTGTGTGTGAGTGTATGAGTGTGAGAGTGTGTGTGAGTGTATGTGTGTGAATATGTGTGTGAGTGTGTGTGGGGGGTACATGTTCACTTAGGGTGAGTGTGAGCATATGTGCATGCCTGTTCCTGTGGAGACCAGAGGCCTTGAGGGATTTTGCTTGTTTGTTTGTTTGTTTTGGATACATGGTCTCTGACTGAATTTGGAACTCACACATTCAGCTAGATTTGTTCGGCCAGTAAGCCCCAGAGATCCCAGCACTGGAACTGCCATGAGGCCCACCTCCACCGGGTTTTGTGGTTGATTTTAAGACAGGGTCTCACTACGTAAGATGGCTTGGAACTCACTATGTACACCAGGCTGGTCTTGAACTCACAGAGAGCCTCCTGACTCTGCCTCCCAGGTGCTGGGATTGAAGGCCCGACCGTGTGGATGCTGGGGGTCGAACTCAGGACCTCCTGCTCACACAGCGAGGACTTTATGAAGAGTCATGTCACCAGGTCCAGTTTGTTTATATTTAGCTTAAGGTAGGGAGTCTCACATTTCTGCTTGACTGGTCTTGAAAAACTCTTGTATTCAAGTGATCCTCCTGCCTCAGTAGCTGGGACTTCAAGTGTGTCTGGCTAGAATAGTAAAGTTTATGGTAGAGATAGAAACCTTATCCTCACCAGACTTCAGCTCTTATGACCTTGATCCTCACTTCCCAAACTAACATCTGGCTTTGATGCAAGGTGATTTTGGGGGGAACACATGTGAAAACATTCCATTTTATTATTGTCTGGTATTGTTATTATTATTATTATTATTACACATGACTCCTTTTCATCTGTAATTGGAAACATCTCATTTTTCACTTAAAATAATTTTGGAACCAAGTTATAGAAGAATATGGTGGTGCACACATGCAGCAGTATTTCCAATCTGAGGTCAGCTTGAGTTGACAGAGCTGTCCTCGAACACCAATACCAGGGACAGGGTGTAGCTCACTGGCAGAACACTGAGTGATAGAGGCCAATATGCCCAACCCCTCTTGTCTCTACAATAGGAGGAGGAGCGGGGGGAGGAAAGAGAGGAGAAAGAAGAAGGGAAGGAAGGGGAAGGTGAGGGGGAGAAGGGGGAGGAGGAGAGGGAGGAGGGAGAGGAGAGGAAAGATGAGGGAGAAAGGGGGGAGGAGTGGAAGGAGGAGGGGAGGAGGGGGAAGACGGAAACAGAAAGGGAGAAAAAGAAAGAAGAGGAAAAAAAGAGGCAGGAGAGGAGACCTTGGCAGATGTGGTCTGCACATCTGACAAGACTCTAGGAAAGAGATGCTTGGTCCGGAGATCTGCCTGTGCCCTTGACCCCAACCTAGGCAGAACCATCCTCCCTTCCTCTTGTTGGATAAATGTGGTCCTCAACCTGAAGTTCACCCAGCTTCTGAAAAGGACCTTGGGCTTCTCAGAAGTATGACCCTGACTACCCCGGAACTCTCTCCATGTGCACACCAGGGTCACGTCTCCAGCTGCAGATGCTGAGTGTTGGAGGCTTCAAGGACCCAGCTCAAGAGATCCACTTTCCAGGTCTTGAGTTAACTTTGCTTCAGTGGGCTGAATTTCCACATAAAGATACTGAACATTGCATTTTACAACTTCATGGTCATAAAGATGAGTCTTGATCCAGTCTCAGTTCTGCTCACATTTATATTAACAACACACATGCACACGCACACACACACACACACATACACCCCCACACACTTGCTATGTCAAAATGTACATGTGTGCGTGCATGTGTGCAAGTGTGTACTGTGTGCGTGCATGTGTGTGTTCTGTGTGCATGTGTTGTGTTTTGTCCTTGTACATGGATGTGCAGGTATGGGTACCCCTGCAGGACACCGGTGTCTTCCTCCATCACTGTCTGCCTTATTGTGCTGAGAAACTCTCTCAGTGATGCCGGAACTACTGTTTCGGCAAGGCTGCCTCACTCGCATCCTTGGGGTCTGCCTCTCTCTGGGCCCTGTCCCACGCTGGGGTTACAGGCAGACACAGCCATGCGGTTTTTACATGGGTTCTGGGGTTTAAACTCAGGGCCTTATGATCACAGGACAAGCCTTGTTGCCTACTGGGCTATCTCCACAGACCCAAAAGTTTCCATTCCTGCAAGTTCCAGTGAACCTCAAGCTTCAGGATTAGTTTGCTATGAACAGAGGCAGGCGGGTCCAAGCATCCCAGATGGTCATTTCTGTACAACCCCTTTAATGTTCATAGCTATAGACACACTTAGTGATGAAAAGAAGTCCCAGAGAGATCCAGCAACGTGTTGAACACGTCACACACAGCCAGCGAGTGCTGTCAGTAAGACCTGACGCCCTGTTCCTGAGGTCATCTGTAGGGTGTGTGGGGATTAAGAATATCAATGGTACATTGTGTATTACAAAGCAGAGCCTCCTGGAAGAATGCTGGCAGAATGAAGTAGCAGAAACATATCAGATGTATGTTAGAGGTGGCATTCCTGACCACGGAGGACAGAATGGCTCATTTGATTAAAGACTGACTGAAAAACATTGAAATTATATTTTTCCCTTATGAAAATTCAAAAGTAGTTCTGGGTAGATTAAAGGCTTAATCTGAAGACACAAAAGAGAGAATATCTTTAATAAAGCAAAGAGACAACTTTAAAAATGATTTAGTTTTATGTGTATGAGTATGTTGCCTGCATGCATGTATATAGACTGTGTACATGCCTAGTGCCCATGTAAGACAGCATGTCGCCAGATCCCTTAGAACTGAAGTTATGGACTGTTGTAAGTGTCCATGTGGGTGCTGGGGACTGAACCTGAGTTCTCTACAAGAGCAGTGAGTGCTCTTCACTGCAGAATCATCTTTCTGTTCCTGAGAGAGTTCTCTTAGCCAAAACTTTTGAATTGCTAGTAGCAAATAAATTGGTGAATAACTATAAATAAAAAATATGGACAAAGACATTTGTCTCATACAGGGCTTTTCTCATGGTTGTAATGTTAATGTTGCTGAATTCACTGTTCAATTTCATGAAAACTAAGTTCCATGATACTGGCTATTTCACCCCACAAACATGATACCTGAGTCGGTTTCCTTGAATCTTCTTAAAGGACTTTGATTGAGGGTTATTTTTGTCCTTAAATATTTTTTTATAATTGAATTCTTACTTTTTCTATTTTGTATCTGTTATTAGTGATCCCTTTTGTTAGTGATTCTAAACTCCATGTATGTATCTTATTTTTGTTTTGCACACACACCTCATTATAGATCTTACATTTAGCATTCCTTATATGGATATTGATTATGAATAAATGAATGACACACTGAAAAAAAAAAAAAAGAATATCAATGGTCACCCCCACCCCTCGGGTGGTGAGATGGCCTCAAAACCCAAGACAGCAGGCACCCTCCTTCAGATCCCCAACTCCCTCCCACAGAGCAGGTGCTCCCAGCTTCCTACTTCTGTATTGTTGAAAAGGGGAGAGAGGGGGGGAGAATTTTGTGTGTTCGCCAGAGCCACTGAGACTGCCAGGCAGCTTATCCCCTGGTAGGCTCCTCAGCGAGGAGAAGGAGCCTAACAAGGGTCACCTGAACAAAGGGTCAAAGCCATCCCAGTCCATATAAGCTACACTGAAATCTTAAAACAATTGCGGCTCAAGACAAAGCTCCCACAGGGAAAGGAAAATCCAACTGAGTTAGCAGTTTGTAGCCCGGGAGCTTCTTGAATTATACATGGGCAACCCCCCCCCCCCCCAACACACACACACACACACACTTCGAAGGCGGCTGTTGGAGCCTCCAGGAGAAGGCATATAATTTCGGTCCTTGGCATTCTTTTGAGGACACTTGCTGGAGACAGGGCCCCCTCCCCCACGGAGCCGTGGTTGCCTCCAAATCCATTGGGGGGGGGAATGCTTGGCGGTGGATGCCTCAAACAGTTTCCAGCTGCCAGAGAAATGCTCATCTCCCCTCTCATTGTAGCTAGAAAGATCTAGAAGGTGGTCCTCTGTCTCTAGGTGGGTGTGGGGGGCGGGGCGGTCGAAGCATCAGCAGCTGAGATAGAGACCAGAGTGATACTGTTCCCCTTCCCCTCTGGGAAGAGGGGAAGTGTTGAAAAGCTTGGAATTGAAGACCAGGCTTGGCCTCAAGAGCCAAGGTGTTGGCAGGGTGCCATCCAGACTTCTCTCAGGGATCACAGCTCCAGGGTCAAGACGGTTCTGAGTTTCAGCATGGTGTAGGGGGGAGAATACCCCTTCTGGCTTGTATCATGGAGAACCTGAGCCTTCTAACCATGGACGCCCTGCCACTCTCTCCTCTCCCTGAGGTGTGCTTGCGGATGGGTAAGGACATCTAAAAGGCTGTGAGCCGGTTTTGGTAACTGTGTCAGAGGTAATCGGTAGTGTGGGTCACTTGTGGCACTGAGAAAGTCACTGTGACTCTCAGATTTGTCATTTCCCAACCTACAGACTGGGCTGAAAGCATCATTGAAAGAATCCTAGGGCATTTGTTTGTTTGTTTGAAGTAGTGTTTTATTTTGTTTTGTTTGGGACAAGGTCTCATGGAGGTCAAGCTGGCCTAGAACTTTTTGTGTAGCTGAGGCTAACCCTGCCTGATTTCCTGATCTCCTTGCTCCAGCTCTCAAGTGCTGGAGTTATAGGTATAAGCCACCATGCCTGGCCGGAAATGGATTTTAAGTGCTCAGTGGAGGGAGGGTGGGGTGGGGGGAGGGTGATCGGTGACATGGCTTTTAAGTGCTCAATACAAGGGGCAATTCATAAATAGATCCTATAATCCTAGCACTTAGCAGGCTGAGGCTGGCGTAACATCAAATTTAAGATTAGCTTGGATGCTAGCCATGTCGGGCCACGCCTTTAATCTTGGTACTTGACAGAGGCAAGCAGATCTCTGTGAGTTCAAGGCCAGCCTGGTCTACATAGTGAGTTCCAGGACAGCCAGGGCTATGAAGGGAGACCCTGTCTTGAAAAACCAAATAAAGAGAAAAACAAACAAACGAACAAACGGGTTAGATTGGGTGACACAAGGAGACTTTGATTCAAAAATAATCATCTGAACGGGGTGGGGGGGGAGGGAGGCTGAGAAAGAAATTAAGTGGTGTGGTTTATATTTAAGCCTTAGGGGTGTGGGGGCGTGTGCATGTACGTGCGCCATTAAACCGTGTGTGAATTGGCACATGCACTTAAACCAAAGGCCAGGAGCAAAGACTTGCAGCCGTGGAAACCCGAAAAGGGCAAATACTTCATTATGTAGATTCAAAAGCTACTTATTAAGCAAGAGCAGAGCAATGGGGAAGAAAAGCTGACCTCCGAGTGTAAAACGTTATCATAAGTAATGCTAATGATTAGGAGGAGAGGGCCTTAGTGGAGAGCGAGGCTGGAGAGGCTAGTGGCTGTGAACCACCAAGGGGAATCCGGAGGTCACAGCTCAAGCCCTGTTTATTTACCTCACAGAGAGCTCTTAGCACATCAGAACGGTATTTAACCCTCACCCCAACAATTGAAAGAGTAAATCTGGACGCGGTGGTGCTTCATTTACCCCAGTCCTGCTATGGAAAGCAGGTGTCTGTCAGTTAAATAAGACAGATTGCCAAGGGCGCGAGTGTGCAAGAGGGGCACATGCTCGCGCGCGCGCACACACACATACACGCACACACACACACACGCACACACACACACACACACACACGCGCGCACACACACAAACACGCACACACACACACACAAACACACATACACGCACGAAAAGCAGTTGCTAAGACCTGCCAGAAAGGTCAACCCAGGGGCAGCTTGCATATTTGTCGGTGATATTCATGGACTTCATTGACACGGGGATGGGGCGCGTGCCTTTCCGCTGATGTCCATAACCAGAGTCACACACAAGCCTCTTTTTTTTTTTTTTTTTTTTTTTTACCTCATGCGGATAAAACGTGGCTCAGAAGCAATTGCGGCTTGAGTCTGTTTATTTGATTAACTTTCTTCGGTTTTTGACTTAAGACTATCCTACAAGGCAGCTGGATGCAACTATAAAAAGCCACGAGGATGTTTCATTTCTTGTTATCTTGAAAAAAATCCTGAACAGAAGCAACCAACTGAAGGAAGAGGGGCTCACCGTCTGGGGGGTTCGGGGCACAGCAGCCTGAGGCAGCTGGCCATACCATGTCCACAGTCTTGAAGTAGAGAGAGAGAGAGATGAATGTGGATGTGGCCCAGCCTGTGGGGTGATGGAAGCGTGGGTCTTCCCATTTCGATGAACCCCGTGTAGACACTCCCTCATGGACATGCTCAAAGGTCTGTTTCCCAGGTACTGCTAAATCCTAAGTTAACAATAGAGGCCACTCTGCTTGTTCAAGACTGAGGGATTCTTCTGGAACAAAGAACTCTATATGTTGGGCGTCGACAAGAGGACATGGTCAACATGGTCAGTCAGGGCCCCCCCCCTTTTTTTTTGGTTTTTTCAAGACAGGGTTTCTCTGTGTAGCCCTGGCTGTCCTGGAACTCACACTGTAGACCAGGCTGGCCTTGAACTCAGAAACCCGCCTGCCTCTGCCTCCCAAGTGCTGGAATTAAAGGCGTGTACCACTACTACCTGGCTCCCAGTCACTCTCAAGACCCTTTCCTCAGAACCTCCCCATAAATATGTCCGCCGACCCAATAGTTGCAGGGGTAAAAACCAACCGGCTCCTGTCTCACTCCTAAGAACTCCCACCTGCCCCTGCTTGGCAAAACAGACTGTGAACCTCTCAGACAGCAGGAAATGACACACTAAAGGGACAAATAGGGAACCACACAATGCGGGGAGATGTCTAGCCAGTTCCCTGTTTGGCTACTGTGCGGCAGGACTGGGGATGGAAAAGCTGTGGTTGTTCCCGGATCTCTTGCCCTCCTCCAGGCAAATGGAGTTGTGTAAATGTGGTAGTCCTGTGCAGGATTCAAGGCACCTTATCTCCAGCCTCAGCCATTTCCCTCCCTTCCCAGAGCTGATGTATAAATACCCGTGCGTGTGCGTGTGTGTACATTTCTTGACATATTGATGAAGCCTCAGTTTGCCAACCTTCGGGGCATAATGCGGGAACTATTTTCCCCCTAATCTGCCATAATGACATGTTTTATTATTCTATTTCAAGCGTTCCTGGTGCTTTTACTGTTCCGTGTTTTATGTATTTTAACTAATGCTTTAATTTTAGTACACTGTGCCCTGAGGGGACTTCACGAAGCTCACTTCGGAAAGTCGACGGGGACTCTCAGAGACAACAGGGTATGAGTCTATCCATACGTAGCTCCTGTGGAGAAAAGGAGGCCTCAGAGGAAGCAGGCCAGAGGGTCTTGAGTCTTCTCTTCACAACACTCAGGCCATGGGTCCAACCTGTGACCCTCAGGGAGCATATGTCCCATGATAGCTGTGACTGTGACTCTACACATCTGTAGATGACAGCATCCTGTCCCAGTGGCAAAAGGCTGAACACCCTTGACGGGGTGAGTTAACTGCGAAGCTGTTTGAACCAGCCCCTCTGTTTACACCGTGGAGAGACATCCCCACAGTGATAATACGGTGTCCAAAGATGAGGCCTTGGTGGAGTCACTGGGATTAGAGGAGGTAACAAGGGTGGGCCTCATGATCACACGAGTGGCTTTATATGTAGAAGAGAAAGTGATGCACTAGCACACACCTATAATCCCTGCACTCTGGAGGCTGGAGAACGACGAGTGTGAGTTTGGGACTAGCCTGGGCTACATTGTGAGAGCCTGCCTTGGAAGAGGAGGAGGATGAGGAGGAAGGAGGAGGGAGAATGAGGGAGGAGGCAGTGGCTTCACAAAGTTTTTTAGCTTCGTGATTAGATTAGAAAATCACTAGGGAGGACAGAGGAGAAAAGGGGGAGAAGGGGGAGGAGAGAAGAAGAGAGAGGAGGAGGTATGAGAAGGAAGGAAGGAGAGGGAGGAGAATGAGAAGGCTTCTTCCACATTAGGACATAGCCTAAGGTTCCCACTGTGTGTTGACTTAGGCTTCCCAGCCTCCAGATACACAAGACAAGTAAACTTCCATGCTTCATAAATGTCCCAGCCTGTGGCATTCAGTTACAACATCAGAAAACAGGTGAAGTCTAGCTTCACTTGAAGGTAGTTTTGTTGGTCTTCCTACCAAGACGGTAAGCTTCCCACAGGCTGGGCTGATTCTCGGGCTGTTAGCTTTGTGTCCTCGTGCCTCAGGACAAGCTCTTCGTCTGGAGTCCCCTCTTCTTAGCTGTTCAAGTCTGAGGGGGTTGCTCCAATCTTCCCAAGTCTCAGTTTTCTCATCTGGGAATTGGGCTGGAGCAGCATGAACTACAGAGCTACTGTGCCATGTCTTGGCAGAGGAGGGGGGCAGGGAGGGGGAGGGGTGGCCAGGCTCTGCGCCCCACATTCAGAGTGTCTGCGGAGATGGCTCAGTAGCTACCAACCAGCAGTAAGGGCAACTGTTCCCTTTCTAAGTGGCTCCCTGTTCTCCAACCTAAATATGAGAGTCAGCCTCAAGGGTGTCTTGGACTCCTGCCTGTCTCAGCACAAGTAATCCCTCCCACCAGTATCTTGAGTGGCAGTCCTGTTTCTTCCCCTTTATTCTCTCCTCCCCACATCCTCGCTTTGGAAAATTCATATTCATCCCATCAAGCCCAGTTCCCCAGATCGTCCAGAAGCTGTTTGCTGAGTATTTTGGCTGGGGTTTGATACACACACACACACACACACACACACACACACACACACACTTCATGTGGAAATTTAGATCCCAATGTAACAATATTGGTAGATGCGTCATTTAAGGTGTGAGTACACCAGGGAGATGGCTCAGTCAGTGCAGAGCTTGCCCCAAAAGCATCAGGATTCAAGTTCAATCTCAAAACTGATATAAAAAGGCAGAGTGTATGTGTGTGTGAGAATGTGTGTGAGTGTGTGGGTGTGTGAATGTGTATGAGTGTATGATTGTGTTTTTGTGTGTGTATATGAGTTTGTGTGTGTGAGTGTATGAGTGTGTGAGAGTGTGTGAGTGTGTGCATGTGCATGTGTGAATGTGTGTGAGTGTGTGTGTATGTGAGTGTGTGAGTATGTAAGAATATGTTGGAGACTGTGTGAGAGTGTATGTGTGAGAGTATGAGTGTGTGTGTGAGTGTGTATTTGTCTGTTAGTGTGTGTGAGTGTGTTATTCCAGTGCTAGGAGGCAGACACAGGTCGATTCTTGGGGCTTCATGATCAGCCAGCCTACCCTTATTGTCACATGCCAGGTTAATGAGAGATCCTGTCTCAAAATCCAAGGTGGAGATGGTTCCGGAGGAATGAGACCCAAGGTTGACTCCCAAACTCCATATGCAAGTACACACACACACACACACACACACACACATGCATGCACACATATACACTCACTGATACACATTCATAGACACAAACACACACACAGTCATACACACATACACTCGCACACTCACAGATACAGAAAAACACACACACACACACTCACACACTCACACAGACAGACATACTTACACTCACACACATAACCCTCCTTAGAAAAGAAGCTACATTAAAAAACATGATTAGTTATTTACAGGGATTATTGCCTTCACAAGAGAAAGTTTGTTCCTGCAACCACTAGGTGCCATGAAGCGAAGCTGTCCCTTGTCACATCTTTTCTGTATACACCTGTCTGTCTTTCTGCCACCCTTCTATAGCATAAGACCCACAGCAGATACAACCTTCTGATCTACCTTCATAACTGTGAGCTCAGTAAACCTTTGTTCTTTCTAAATGACCCTGCCTCCTGTCTTCTGTGACAGCCATAGAAAATGGATGGAAACTCAGACTTGCTGGAGAATCTCCTGGCATGTGACTGAACAACCGCCAATGGGTGGTAAGAGTTTGTTGAGCGGAAGAATCTTTGCTGCCTTATTCCTGCCGCCTGGATGACAGTCACCTGAAGATGTGTTTCAGACCCTAGAGATATAGTGCCACAAGCCCCTGGGGCTGCAGCAGGAACGCGCTGTTGTTTTATGTTTACTAGATGAGAACTAAGCATGCTACAACCCAGGAAACACCTGTTTTTGTAAATAAAGTTGTATTAGTCGGAGCAATACCTATTCATTTATCTATAGTTCCTGTTTCTGGGACAAAGTTGAATGGTTACCGTGGGGACTGTGACTCACAAGCATATTTACCGTTTGGCCCTGAGCAGAAAAAGTTCCGACAGCCTAAGTGAGCCAGACAAGAAGTCTAAGTTCAGAGACACTTAGCAACTTGCTCCAGGAACATCAGCAAACCTAGGAACAACCTGGGGTGCCAGCCTGGAACCCCAAACTTTAAGGGAGGCGTTTTTTTGTCGATACCTCAAATACCACTCTTGCTTTCTTCTTCTGGGCTGGCTTTCCACAGGGCTCCCCACTGTTGCCTCCTGCTTTGGGCTCCAAGGCAGCAGCTGGTGGCAGGGCTTAAGGGGCACCTGAAGTCGAAAAGAGGCGGGAGGAAGCCACTTCTTACAGAAGACAGCAGCGCGCTCATTTTCTAAACACTCACATCTCAGCCAGTAGCCCACAACGAGGGGTCCCTTGCTTAGCTGCTCTGTTGGGCCCCATTCCAGGGAGGCTGTGTCAGGGATTACACAAAGCAGGCTTCCCTCTCTGACTCCAGACCACCCCCTTGACGCAGGAGACAAAATTCCTCCCCACCACCCCCCCTCCCCACATCCTCACATCTAGGTGGCTCTATTGACTCCCTCACTGCCCCCATTAAGGTCCCCAACTCCCCACGTTGAAGCTCTCACCCTGCCCCATCTTTACTGCATAAGACGGAATTAGCCCCTTTCTCGTTTTTTTTTTTCCTCTTTAATAAAGCTGTACTGTGTCCCGTCGGTCGTACCCCCCCCCACTCCCCACCCCCGCATTCCTCCCTTCTGAGTCCTCTCCTTCCCGGGCTGTAGGAAATGTCTTAGATTCTCTCACTGGGGTGTAATGGTTAAATTGCTACCAGCTGATTAAATAGAGGCAGCCCAGGCTGTAATCCTTAGCATCCAGGAACCCGGGAAGGCAGGGCCCAGCGCCCCGCACAGCCCCTCTGACCCCGCCTGGCCCCGCCCAGCTTTCCCCCTTTCATTTGTTCCAGCTGTTAACGGAATCCTCTGGGAATCCGGGGGCCAAGGGAGGAGGATAGGGTGGAGGGGAGGAGGGACAAGAGGAGGATGCTTGACCTCCTAGGCTCAGCTCCAGGAGTGTTGGCCTCTAACCTCCCTACAACCCCCCCACACACAGACACACTCATTCACCACCACACACAACCCCTCTTCCACACATTACACCGCAACACACCCCACACTCACTTTCCACCCCCTCTCTCACACATACTCATAGTAGACTCGCTCGCCCTCCCCCCACATACACACGCACACACATCACAAACCCCTACACACCCCAGACTCGCTCACACCCCCCCCCCCAACATCCCTCTCTCTCACACCCCAACCCCCTCTCCATGGTACACCAACCTTTACTCACTCTCTCACACAGCCACCACTTCCCTGAGCCCTGCACAACCACACAGCCACACACGCCCTCTCACGAGCAGAAGCACACCCCACACATTAACTCAGCGTTGTGTACACAGACACCTGGAACATGGGTTCACACCCTAAAACTCCTTCTGCTTTCTACTTTGTAGCAGGAGGACCAGAAGAGGGAGGGTCCCTAAAAGCCCCGCCCCTTCCTCCTGGGAAGCCCCTCCCACTTCTGACCCCACCTTCCAAACAAGGAGGGATGGAAGAGCCACTCCCACCCCGTCTAGAGTCAGGGTCAAGAACTCCAGGGCTTCCCCTCTTGGGTGGTAGGTTTTGAGAAAAGACCTTGCTAAGTCCGCACAGCCCAGGCTGGCCTTTTAAACTCACCTATTCTCCTGGCTCAGCCTCCTGAGTGCTGGGATTATAAGCATAAACCACCTTGCCTCCAGAGAATGGAGCCTGACTCACCGACAGGGACAGTGGCCTTGCAAGGTGACTGTAGGGATGAGGTGAGACGGGCACAGAGCACCCTGACCAGTCTGGCATGAGGTGTGTGTTAATGCTTATCCAAGAGGGCTGCAGAAGGATGGGGTGCATGCGCCCCAGAATCATCTTCCGGTGCAAACCTCTGGGTCCTGAACTTTCTGCCCTTTTAGACTAGCCAGGGGCCAGTGCATGCTGCTACCCAGGTAAGTTGAACCTGTACCAGTTCCAACCAGCATGGAGCCTGCTTTCTTGTCGGGTTCCCAGTGCTGTCATTACAGCCTCTGCACTAATAATAGCTGGGCATCCAGCATCCTTGGGAAAGTTGATTTCTGTGGAAAGTTCGATTGGGAAAAGTGGAGAGTCTGACCTTCATATCCACCCCTGCCTCATGCATGCTCGGCGACCAGACAGAGGAAAAAATGACTAGCTAGCTGTGTGGAGGAAGTGGCTGCTAGGCCAAGCACTCCGCTCTCAGGAGCAGCTCGTCCCATTCCACAGGAGAGGAGGGTCAAAGGGAGAAGCTGGGACCAGCTGTGGGGCTGAGGCGGGGCTTGCTTCGGTGGCTGGAAGACTTAGTCTTATTTGTCAATAAGGGTGAAAATGAAGAGGAGATCACACTGAATTCAGTTCCAAATTTCCATCCAAGAAAGGTGCCCTTAACCAAAGGCAGGTCAGGGATCTCATAGACACTCTGAGGCAGTACCCCGATTCCAGGAGAAGTAAAGAAGCACCCCTCCCCGAGGACTGCAGGGGGCCATTTGTCAAAGCAGCCATCAGAAACATACGCTCTGTCAAAAGATGATCCCATTTTACAGATGGGAAAATCAAAACAGGGGAAGAAAGGAGAAGGTGTAACACCATACAGCAAACGCAAGATGCTAACCCCCCATTTAGTTCACCAGGGAGTAGTTCATCTTGTGGGGAAGAGTCATGAAAGTAGGGAGCTTTTGTGTAGCTATGACAAAACACATGAGACAACGGCTAGCGAGGGAGTGTTTGCAGCCACGTGGCGTCATGACTCTGCTCTCTGGGGTGCCTATGTGAGGCAGCTCATCTTGGCAAGAATATATGGTGGGGTGGAGCCACTTAGCTCATAGAGGCCAAGAAGCAGAAAGGACCTAGGAGGTCAAAGCTGCCAGTGACCCACATCCTCCAACCAAGCCCCATCCCTAAAGTTTCTGTCACTTCCCAGAGTATGTTAAACTATAATCCCACAGCACTCTCTCTCCCTCTCTCCCCAGGCGGGGTCTCTTTACATAGAACCCTCTACACAGAAGTCACTATGTCAACAGGATGGCTTCCAACTCACAGAGATTCTTCTGCTTCTGCCTCCTAAGTGCTGGGGAGATTAAAGGTGTGTGCCACCAGCCCAGCCTAGACTTTCCAATCTTGAGCCCAGAGGAGCATTTGTTTCCAATGACCCTACTTGGCCTTCTCTTTCTCCTTCTTCCTTCCCCTTCCCTCCCTTTTTCCTCCTCCCCCTCTTCCTTTCTTTCTTTCCTTCTTTCTTTCTTTCTTCCTTTTCTTTCTTTCCTTCCTTTCCCTTCCTTCCTTCCTCCCCTTCTTTCCTTCCCTTTCCTTCCTTCCTTCCTTCCTTTCTTTCTTTCTTTCTTTCTTTCTTTCTTTCTTTCTTTCTCTCTTTCTTTCTTTCTTTCCTTCTTCCTCCCTTTCCTTCTGTTTTTGAGAATTGGGCTTTCTAACTCCCGAAATCCCTCTTCAGTTTTACTGCTCCTCGGTAGCCCACTTGGCTTCCTTGGGTATGGCTTGAGCCTCATCTGATTCTCAGGAGCACAGTCAGTCTCTACTCATTGAAGTCACCATCATTTATTGAGTTGATGCCCTACTGTGTGCTGGGCAGCTGGAAGTTCCCTCTCAGTCAGCTCTGCCAAAAATGCAGATGATAGGTGGGTTCTTCCTGGGTGACCACTGGGAAACCTGAGACAGAAGCGGCCATGGGGAAGCAGGGTTTGGACCTAGATCTCAATCCAAGCTGCAGATGATTGACATCTGCACACAGTCAGCTGCAGACGTGTCCCTCCTCCTAACCTGGTCCCCATGTCCCCACAGTGAATCCGATTTGAGAGAGCAAGGAAGCATAGTTAATGGTTAAAAAAAAAATAGAGACTTATAATGAAATTAATTTGCATGGCATTTTTGTTTGTTTGGGGGTCTGGAATGTAGGGTCTTGAACACGCTCGACAGGTTCTGAGTCACTGAAATACACCTCTACCCTTCATAAATTATATCTCAAGCTGGGTGCGGTGGTGCATGCCTTTAATCCCAACACTGGGGAGTCAGAAGCAGGTGGATCTCGGTGAGTTTGAAGCCAGCCTGGTCTCCAGAGAGTTGCAGTACAGCCAGGGTTACACAGGGAGACCCTGTCTCAAAACCAACAAACAAAACAAAACAAAAAATAACTGTGTGTGTGTCTGTGTGTGTGCGCACACATCCAATGGTAACAATATTTCAAATGTCTCACTTGCTGTAACAGGCTTCATTTTCTGGCTAGGATTCCGGGTTCCTGAGATTATCTGTGGCTCTTGGACTTGGGAGGAGAAATTTCAGCCTGGCACTGTAACTCTTCCCGAGTCTATGTTTGGTGACTGTATCAGCAGCTGAAGCTTGGCAATTAGGAAAGTAGTTACACTGTAGAAATTCACATGTGGTCTTCATCAGGTTTCCTTCGGAGGACCAGGCCTTAAACATTTTAGCACAATATTGGCTACAATTTTGGTAGTAAAGCCCTGGACTCCTCTGCCCATTCCTGTTGTTGTTGTTGTTGTTGTTTTGACAGAATCCAGAGCTTTGTGGGTGCCAGGCTAGTACCCTAACCATTGAGCCATACACCCCAGCCCTTGGATGCCCCTCTTCACAGACTCAGCCATCGAGACTCAGGAATGTTAAGTGATTTGCCCTGGGGGTCAATGACTGGGAAGTTGGGGTGGAGGAGCCGGAATATGATTCCAGTTCTTGTCAGTCTCGCTACACGAATAGCCATTCCTGCCTGTGGAAGAAGAAAAATAAAAATAAATAAAATAAAATAAAATAAAATAAAAGGCAGGAACCCGTTCCTTCCCAAACAGCATGGGTCCCAATGCTGCCTGGGTCTGGTGGTTAGAAGCAGGAAGTGATGGGGTCCCCAGCCAGGCAGAAGGTCCCTGATTCAGAGGGAAGAGGGCTGGATGCACAGCCTCGGAGGGTTGGGGACCAGGACAGCAAGATGACAAGTTCAAGTTTAAAACCAACAGAGATCTCATTCTGAGCACTTGAGCAGCCAAGCACTGGAAAGAGGCCGGCCAATTAAAAGCAATTTCATCTCTATCGCCTCTTTGAGAGTTATTTAAATAAGACTTAAAAATTAATCTCTCATTTATCCCCAGAATAAAACAACAGGCCTTCTTTCTCCCCCCACCCCCACCCCCGCGCCAACTGAACCACTCGATTCAAAGTGACGAGGTGTACTGTGAAATTAACCTTCTGAATCCCAGACCCGAGTGCCAGCTCTCCTGCACAGGCCTGGCTTCTCCGCTACACAAGTATTTTATTTTTTTATGTAGATTCAAAGCCCCTCTTTTGACAGAGGGGAGGCAGCTTAGCAAATATCAGAAGAGGCTGAGACTCACCCCTTGGTAAATATCATTTGTAGGGTGTTTAGAAGGGCAGAGGGCATGGCCTAGGTGCTCCAGAGAGCAGGGACCCCTGTGCTTGGAAACTGTCTTATCCTGATGAGGAGTCCAAGGTTGCAAGACAGAGAGGAAAAACATACACACATGCGCACACATGCGCACACAAGCACAGGAACACACACGTTTGCACCTGCGTGCATGCACACACACAGAGGGAAACACACACATACACACAAACACACAAGCACACGCACACACCTATGGAGGAGCTGGAGGTTAAGGGCTGGGTGAGTGTGATCACCTGTAGTTGACACAGCCTCTGGTAGTTAACACAGAAGATCCCCGGAGCAAACTGACTAGGGAGACTAGCCATCCTAGGAAGTTCTAGGCTTGACCGACAGACCCTGCCTCAATGAAAATGGTGGAAGCACAAACTGAGGATGACTCCTGTTAAGCCCCCTCCCCGGCCTCTATGCGCCCACTCACGTACCCACACCCACGAGAACACACACGCTGTGCGTATGTGTGCCTCTCTCTGAGTTGCACCCACAGTACACCCTCATGAAAATGGAGAGAGAAAGGAGGAGGGTTATCCAAGAGCTTTTATTCAAACAATGCTTCGAAGCCATTTCGACAAGCCAGACCTCAAGGGGCATACCTGTCAGTCCCTGCTACTGAGGAAACTTCCACAGGAGGATACCTGCCTGGGGGGGATAGCTCTCTGGTTAAGCGCTGGCTGCCCTTAACAGAGGATCTGAACTTGGTCTCCAGCACCCATGTGGCTCACGACCACCTGTAACTCCAGTTCTAGGGGATCTAACATCTTTCCCCGGCCTCTGTGGACGCCAGGCACACAAACAACACACTAACATACATGTGTGGGAAAAACACCCATACATGTACAATTTCTTTCTTTCTTTTTTTTTTTTGTTTTTCGAGACAGGGTTTCTCTGTGTAGCCCTGGCTGTCCTGGAACTCACTTTGTAGACCAGGCTGGCCTCGAACTCAGAAATCCTCCTGCCTCTGCCTCCCAAGTGCTGGGATTAAAGGCGTGCGCCACCACCGCCCGGCTACAATTTCTTTTTAAAGTATTTAAATCTTGACACTTTTTTTTTAATTAAAGAAGGGGGGAGTGATTGGGTGCCACTCAGCCTTATAGCACTTGGTGAGAATGTACTTGGCCCTAAATTCAGTCCATATGAAAAAGGAAAATGTGTGCACTTTTGACATCCAGAGATGCCCGTGGTGTTCGATGCTGATGAGAACTTGCTGAGTTGTGTGTTACTCATCTAGACTTAAGTGTTCAGGAGGAGATGCCAGTGCTCGTGGATGTGAGGATCTACAAAAAGGAATATGGCTCCAGCAACCTTTCCTAAAACACTAAGGCACAATCATACACTATTTTACAAAGTCAATTTCACCGAAGATAATTTCCCAAGTTACCCCGCCACGACCCCCACCCAGGTCTCTGAGACTCCCAAAGCCCATGTTCTTTTGTTTTGTTTTGTTTTGTTTTTTCCAGACAGGGTGTTTGTCTGAGTAGCCCTGACTGTCGGGGATCTCAGTCTGTAGACTCAAGACTCCGGCCTTGAGCTCGGAGATCTGCCCGTCTCTGCCTCCCGCGTGCTAAGATTAACATCAAGCAGCACCCGGCCAGGCGACAAAGCCCATGTTCTTAAGGGCAACAGGGAGTTAGCGAACGCTAGAGCGGGAGGGTGGGCCTGTTAGAATATCGTCATTTCAGAGGTCAGAAAGTTGCCTTTCCTGTCTCACATCAATTTCTTTTATGCTGGGTTCACTGCCTCTGGTCCGGTTTCTAGGAGACAGGCAGACCTGCTCATAAAACACCAAGCCCGAGGAGTAGGTAATTAAGCCCAACTCAGCCGGCTCCTCCCAGCCCTTTCTTCTTAAGGACCTGTTGGCTCTGGCTTTGATCTCTGCTGTTCTGCCCTGAAGCTCCCCGGCCGCCGGAGTGTGGGAATAGCCAAGGTCTGGCACCCGTGGGACAGGAGCACCGGATGGAAGAGAGGGGTGCAGGAACCTCAGCCTGGCCCTGCCACACTTTGTGTGTCCGGAGGGGGGAGCTTCCGACGTCCGGACCACCTCTGAAGAGCTGGAAAGGGGGGGGAAGGAGGGAAGGAGAAACAGCGAGACAGAGACACACACAGAGAGAAAGAGGGAGAGAGAGATAGACATAAGGAGGCAGAGAGGGAGGGAGGGGGGCGCGCATACGCCGCTTCCTTCCTTCTCGTTGAGTCAGTTCAACCCCTCCCTGCCCTGTGGTCTCTCCCGTTCTCTCTCAGTTCCGAGGCTGCAAAGCGAGCCAAATGACTCACTGACGTGGGAAAGTTAATTTATTTTGGCAGACATTCCCCTAGCTCTGAGAAATGGAGACTGCACACCTATTGCCTCAGAAGACACAAATTAGGGTGGTGATTCATTCATTCCCCTCCATTCATTCTCCGAGACCCCGATTATTCCCACCCCATTAAAATTCCGCCTATTGTTTTCTCTCTGGGGGAGGAGACCAAAAGAGGCTTAGCCAGGCACTTTGTGAAAGTACTCAATGACAGAACCCCACAGCTAATGTGACCGAACAGTCAAGGTCTGTGTGTCTGCCTGGCCTTAGAGTCCCAGCCTGAAGCTCCCTCCGGGAGGTCGAGGTGACCCGGCCATGTCAGTACAACTGCTACTAAATAGCAGTGGGGAGAGGAAGCCCAGAAGCCTGTCCTGTAGATGCAACCAGTTGAGCAGGGCCAGTGAGGGCAGTTTGTCTGTCTGTCTGTCTGTCTGTCTGTCTATCTATCTTTCTATCTTTCTATCTATCTATCTATCTATCTATCTATCTATCTATCTATCTATCATCACCTATCTAATCTATCAAATCTATCTAATCTATCACCTATCATCTATCTAATCATCTCCAATCTTTCTATCATCTATCATTTATCTATTATCTCTATTATCTATGTGTTACCTCTCATCTCTATTTCTATCTCTCTACCTCTCTCTCTAAGATGAATAGCTCTGGCTTTGCCAGGAGCTCACTATGTAGCCCAGGTTGGCCTTAAATGTGCACCAGTCCTCATACCTCAGCCTTCCCACGGCTAGGATAACAGTCCCAATACTCCAGATACCCGAAAGACTGAAGCAGGAGAATCACAAGTTCAAGGCTTGTCGGGGCAACTTAGTGAGATCCTGCCTCAAAATGAAAACGTTTTCTTTTTTTTCTTTTAAGGGCTGGTGTAGTGTCTGCTTAGCATATATAATACGAGGGTTTCCATTCTCAGCACAGTGTACACACCCACAGATCCTTCCCAGCCCCACAGGGACCATTCTATTGTTTATAGCCTAGGTTAGCTCTATAGCTTGTAGCCTAGGCTAGCACTGTATAGTGGCTGTTGATGACCTTGAACTTCTGATTTGCCTCCGTGGTGTGTACCACCAGCTTAGATTTATGTGGTGCTGGAGACAGAACCCACCAGGGCTTTGTGTATACTAGCTAGGCAAGGGTTCTACCAACTGGGCAGCAAAGATGTTCTGTTATCTTAATTACATGTATTGATTCATTTTTTGAGGGGCCAATATGAGTAGCACAGTTCCCGTGTGGAGGACAGAGGACAACCTGTGGGAGTGCATTCTATCCTGTCACTGTGTAGTCCAAGGAATGGAACTCAGGTCATCAGGCTTGGCAGCAAGCACCTTTGCTTGCTGAACCATCTTGCTGGCCCAGATACCCTCTACTTACTACATATTCTCCAAGAGCATTGGTTTGTTTTGTTTGTTTGTTTGTTTGGTTGATTTGAGACAGGGTTTCTCTGTGTAGCCCTGGCTGTCCTGGAATGTGCTCTGTAGACCAGGCTGGCCTCAAACTCACAGAGACCCACCTGCTTCTGCCTCCTGAGTGCTGGTATTAAAGCCACGTGCCACCAACGACACACCAGGGCATGTTTTATCTGGGCACACCTAGACCCAGATAGCAGATCCTATGACCATATTTACAGTGTGCTATCAAACAGGGTTTCATTCTGTGATACATACAGACAGATCCCCTTGCCCATTTGCCCACTGCATCCCCACAGTGACTGAATTCTGACTATACTGTAGTCAGTCAGTGGTTCTGACTATGGTACAGGCAGTGGACCTCATGTTATGTCCACCCCCCGATCATGAAATTATTCCATTGCTACCTTATAACTGCAATTCTGCTACTATCACGAATCGTAATGTAAATATGTGATATGCAGGATATCCGATATGCCATTCCCAATGAAGTTGTGACCGATAGACTGAGAACCGCTGGTGTAGGGGATAATGGATGGTCACTTCTAGGGTACACACTACATCTCCCAGGATCCTTTGCTGCCATGGGAGATTCTGAGGATGGGGACATCAATTTTTACTGGGATGTTCTTATTATGGTTTGTATCTGAAATACCTGCAAAGGTTACATGCAGACGCTTAGTGGAAACATCGGGGGTGGGGGGGTGGTAAACACTTTAAGATGTGTTGGGGGAATCGAGTCATTAAAGGGGGCATGCCCTTGCAGAGTATACTCGGACTCTTCTCCCCCTCCTCTCGAGACACACTTTATCCAACACACTGTTAATTAATTCAACAATGCTGTTCTTCCTCATGCCAAACCCAAAGGCATCAGGCCAGAAATGACAAGCCATCAAAAGCAGTTTTCTCCTTTAAGTTCATCTGCCACCGGTATTTTGTCACAGCGATGGAAAGCTGATGGGTACAGGAAGCCAACGGGAAGGGTTATGGTCACAGCCGCCAGCACCCCTTCGTGAACATGGTTGCTTTCAGGTGTGTTCTTTGGTGTAGTGAGATTTGGTCTATGAGCTCACTCTGGGAACTCAAGCTTCCTAGAGGAGACATCCTAGGTTTGACATGGGGTCTGGCCCATGCTAGAGCTTCAGTGGGTACTCACTAGACTGACTGGGAGAATTTCCCATCCCGGCAGCCACAGGTCTGAAGTGGAGCTTCCTGGATGGGTGGAGAGGGGGACTCGAGCATGGAGTCAGTGCCATCTTTACTAAGATTATAAGGAAGACTCTTGTCTTCCTCTTGTAAGACTCGGGGAGTCTTAACTTACAGGAGACTCCCTGAGTGAACAACGTGGAGACTGGAATCGATGCAAAAAGCAAGAGGAATGTTATTTAATCCAACATGCTGGGGTCACCCTGCACATTGGGAGAGAATGGCCACGTGCAGCCTGCGCAGCGGGCCTTTTATACAGTCCTCAAGGCAGCCACCATTAGGCACAATGTGATTGGCAGAACAGTGTTACCTTTAAACTAATTGGTTGTTATGGGATGAGGTAGGTGGCTAACAGTCTCGGAATAACTCTGGGCCTCCCTTAGCCGCAGGGACCTCCCTGTGATCTGAGGAATGTAATTTAGGCTCTCCCTTCTGGGAGGGGCAAGTGTTCCATGTCCTTTCTAAAGTTCCTAAGCTAACCCTTTTCCTCTCTGTTTCCTTCCTTTTCTTCCTCCTTTTCCTTCCCTTCCTCTTCCTTCCTCACCCTCTTCTTCCTCCTCCTCAACCCCCTGCACACATCCATGCAGGGGAACAAACTCAGTAGCAATGCCAGGAGTCTGTCTGTATAGCCAGCCATAGCTACACAAATATCAGAGTTTGCTGTCTCCCAGCACCTGAGCCATTGGGGAAAAGACCCGCACAGTGGACTCTAAGCGGAAGCATTCCATCCGGATGTTTACAGACAATCAACAACTAAGGATTTGCTCAAAAGCTACATTTCCTCTTAGCCAAAGCTCAGAAATACCTTTTTAAACCCTGAGCAAACAAGCGAGAGACAACTCCATCTTCCCTGCAAAGGAGCCTTCAGAGTCCATGACGGGTTTGGCTGTTCCAGGAAGCAAGCTGCATGCGGATGACAGGCTTTGGCAGGACCCGCCCCCCCCCCTTGCTGGCCACAGCACAGTACACAGAAATGACCGTTGCTTGCAGCATAACCATAGGTCCCAGGTCTAACTTCAGGCTGCAGATGCAGAAGGCATATCCAGGTCCACTCAGCGACTGGTGACTCAAAATAAAACAAAACCAACAATTGTTGATGATGATGATGATGATGACGACGACGACGACGACGACGACAACGACGACGACGACGACGACAACGACGACCACAACCAAGGGAAAGCTCAGCCAGGTGTCATGGCTGAATAAGAATTTGCTAGAATCAGCACAAACCTTACAAATCCTCGCTGACATTTACTGACATTACTACAGACTTACTAGGTGTCTGAGTCTGGATTCGAACCCAGCACATCTGAACCACTCTGACGGGGGAGGGGGCGCTTTTCAACCCTGTGGTGTCCCTACTTGTGTCTCCTTCCGTCCTCCTATCTCATTTCTCTTGGTCTAGTTGTTGCATGGTTTACTTCAAGGGAGTAACATTCTATTTTCCTGTTCTTTGTTCTGTATTCCTTACTTATTTACCTTTGGCCCCTGCCGTTTTCCTTTCCTTCCTGTGGCTTGCCTCTGCTACAGTTGACTCTGCCTTTGCTCATTAGTTCAATGTAACACTAAGTATCAATGTCTAATCTCCCTGAGCTTTAACAGCACCTTGGCCGTGGCTTGGCCACTCGGAGCTGCGTCTCAGAACTTTCACTTACTTGAGTTTTATTCTATTTTTAGTACATCCGCCGAACTGAGCGTTCTTACCACATTTTATTTATTTCTCTATTTAGGAAGGGTGTGTGTGCCACAGCTCACGGGTAGAGGTCAGAGAACAACTTAGGGAAGGAAACAAGCAAATGACTCTCTCTGTGTACCCCGTGGTCTCTGGAGGTGGGACTCAGGTTGGTTATCCAGCTGGGCAGCAGGTGCCTTTCCATGCTGAGTTATCTAAGTGGACATTTTAGTACAGTACCCTTTATAATGTACTTTATATTCCTCTTACTGTGTTGGTCCATGGCACATTAATACCAACTTAATTCAGCAAACACTGTGTTCAAAGACTTTGTCTCAGTAAAGCTCTGATTGAACTCTTGTCCAAGAAAAAGACACCTTTTAGGGCTAGAGAGGTGAGTGACTCGGTGATTAAGGGCACTTACTGCTCTTTCAGAGGAGCCAGGTTTGATTCCCAGAGCATGCGTCTATAATAGCCTGTAAATACAATGCCTTCCGGCCTCCACCAGCTCCTGCACACATGAGATGCACACAAACCCATGCCGGTATGTGTGCACACACACACCTGACGCCTTCCATGTCAGAATAGGTTTATAGTCCTTTTAGACAGTTACCTTTCAGTGAGACGGGAGAAAGAACAGACCTATACCTTATTTTTTGTTACCAGCTTCAGAGATGGCTAAAGTCTTTGTCTACTAAGTCTGACATCTTGGCATCCCAGAAACAAAGTACCCAGGATTGCATCCTAAACCCCTGCCCTGGGACTGGAGAGGTGGCTTGGCAGTTATTTGAGAGGACCCAGGTTCAATTCTCCCTACACATATGGTTGTCTGTAGCTCCGTTTCTAGGGGATCCAACACCCTCACACACAGACATACAAGCAAATGCCAATGCACATAAAATAAATAAATCCAGTGCACATAAAATAAATAAATAAATTCCTGTTCCCTTTCACATCTCGTATTTTTTTAAACTTCATCTTTATCTTTGTACTTAGGAGTGTTCACCCATAAGTTTGTCTCTGTGCACACATACGTGCATGTGGCTTCCTCAGAGGGCATGAACATCTCTGGAGGGCTATCCCCCACTCTGCAGGTGCTCAGTGTGTGTGTGTGTGTGTGTGTGTGTGTGAGAGAGAGAGAGAGAGAGAGAGAGAGAGAGAGAGAGAGAGAGATCTCAGGATGAGAGCATGGGATATACACATCTCAAACCATCGACTAGGAAGGCAGAAGCTGGAAGGTTGCGAGCTCAAACACAGCCAGAGTTGCATAATAAGACCCAGCCTCAAAAGCAAATAAAAAATCACAGCACCACAGAGAGATGTGACAGTGCACACCTGTAATTCTAGCACTCAGACAGGAGGACCAGTTCGAAGTTATCTTCTAGCTACAAAGTAACTTCTAGGTCAGACTTCACCTGGAGAGACTCTACCTTAAAAACAAAACAAAACAAGACATTGTTGTCTACCTGGTAATCAGCTTGCAGCTCATTCTGGCCTTTCTAATTGCTTTTCCTTATAAGTGCAGTCCTGGCTTGTTCCTGTTGACTGCTAGGTAATATTCCCCTTTCCTATCCCTGGTTCGTTGTTTGCTGTTAGGTGAGACTTTTTTGTGTGCAAGTTGAAGCTTACAAAGACAGAGATGTTCTTCTAAGTTGGGAGGCCCCCAGGGAACCCATTCCAGTTGTTGCCTGAGGGCTCCTGTCCTCCCCAGCTATAGGAAGTGTCCTGGGGGAGGCTTGGGTAAGGGGAAAGAGCCAGAGCTAACCCCATGAGGAGCCTCAGCAGAGGTGAGACAATCCACCCCTGCCCTCCTGCTCCACTGACAGGGTGACATAATGCATAGATGTCATAGATCAGTATAGACATGTGTCACACTGGATCTCTGCTCTCAGCCTTAAAGCACAGAGGGCATTGTTATGTGGCACTGGGGAGCTAAGACAGAAGGACAGATTGGCAACCTTTGGGACTCTATGGGGACTCACCCCACAGGGGAACAGATGATGGACCCCAAGAGAGATCATCTGTGTATATTTCTGTCCTTTGCTATGAAGCCCTCAAGGCAAGGACCATGTACAGTGTGTGGTACAGCCTCGGGGAGTAAGGGAACATCCTTATCTGTCACATGGACCAGAGATCCACAGACAAGCAGAGAAAACTAAGCTGAGTATGAAGGCCAAACCTTTTGGGAAGGGAGGATATTTCCCAGGCCAGATTTCTGGACCGGAGGGAGAGTGCTGTGTCCTAGGAGAGGCTTGAGTCTCAAAGGCAATGTGGGGCAATGGCTAGCGCAAAGATGCCGTCACCCATGTGAGCTGGTCCCCAGAACCTGATTCTGCTCTCTCCGGTTTCTCCTTCATTACGGAGCCTTAGTTTCACATCTGCAAAATGGGTTCCATGATGCTACTCACCTTGCACGAGGGTAAATGGAGAGCCTCGGAGTCTTCAGAAGACAGTAGATGCCCGGTTTACCCTTCCTGTGAAAGCCAAATCTGGAAGGGTCACTGAGGTGAGGGGGGTTGCTACGTTTCCTGGAGCTAAAAATCACGCTGAGAGATTTTGTTCCTGGCACCACAGGAAGGTGGTTCTGCCCAGTACACACCAGAAAGTGGAAGAAGCTTGGGGTGGGAATCAGAGGGTGTGAGGTGGGTACTGTCCAAGAAATTACTAGCTACTGTATCTCTTACCCGCTGGCTGGGTGAGAGCATCAAAGGAGATAGAACTTGGGCACAGGTGTCTCTCAGGAGCCAACAGAGACTGGTTCCAGGACACCCACCACCCCCACTGCAGGCACACAGGCTCATAGCCACCCTAAACCATCTCCAGGTGACTTCTGACACTTGATACCTTGCGTACACCGCAGAAATAGTCCACTGTATACAGAGTAGTCCACTAGAGGATACTGACAAGAAAACAAAGAAGTCTTGGATGCTCAGGGTACATGTAATTTTTTCTTGAAATATTTCCGGTATGTGGTTGGTCGGTGGGTGCAGAGCCTGTAGAGATGATAAGCCAACTGTAGTAGCCAAACCCGTGTGATAAGGAACACATAGCCTGCCCAATCACCCCTATCATCATGGCATGGATTTCCACCATCCAGCCTGCTCCAGGATCCCTCAGAGGTATAATGTCCCTAAGCTCTTCCACGGCATCCTAAGCCTGCATCCTATAGCCCCAAGGGAGGGCAGAGGCCCTGCATGTCTGTGTCTTATAATTTTACTTAGCTGATGGGATCATCCCAACAAAGTCATGTGATAGACATTGTGATGATTCCCATCTTGCAGAGGGGGAAACTGAGGCCTAGAGCTGTTAAGGCACTCCTGCGGGTCGGCCATGCTTCATTCCAGATGCTCTCAAGAAGTTTATAGAAGGTCAGGGGCTGGGGGATGACTCAGATGGCAAAGTGCTTGCTGTAAGAACCCCTTAAAATTCACCCTTAAAAAAACAAGTGAGGCGGGAGGCAGAGACAAACCTGTGTCCTGGGACTCACTAGTAAGCCAGCTTAGACTAGTCTGAGAGGTCAAGACCAGTAAGAGCCCCTGTCTCAGAGAGAAGAGTAGATAGTACTCAGGGAACAACACCTGAAGTTGACCTCTGACCTCCACATGTGTATGAACATATCCGAACACACACACACATACAAACATGCATGAATGCACACACACAGGAATGCAAGCGTACACGTGTGTGCACACATGCAGACTGACAGGCAGGCACATATGCATGATGGGGGGTGCATGCGCACGTGCGCGCACACACACACACACACACACACACACACACACACACATAAATTTGGGCACACACGAACACCAGAAGCTTACCAGAACCAGGCATGCCAGTCATAAAAGCAATCAGAACTTAGCAAACTGGGTTCTCTGGTACTCCGGGGTCTCCTAGAGACGCGAGTTGGGAATCAGATGGCCCAAGTGGCTGACTCTATGTTCTCACTCCCACATGCCGTAGCCAGCTCCCCTCTTCTGTCTTTAGAGGTACAAATGATTTGCTCTGAGGGAGAATGTGACAATCTAAGCGGGTTTTCTTGACTCGGATTCACCCAGCCTGGAGCTGGGGACACGAGGGTCACTTCTAGGTCCGTGCGGTACTTGCAAAACCACCCGCTTGGGAAACCTAGAAAAAAAGACGATCAAAAATTCAATAGCAGCTCCACAGGGGCAGCGGATGAGCCTTCCCAAAGCCCCACCCTGTTCTCTAATTAATTGCTTCGGCAGTGACTTGGGTGGTCAGGGAAGACAGACCTGCTGAGCCCCCTGTACAGGCTGCAGGAAACACAAGCCTGCAGCCACGAAACCTGGACGGGACAAGTCCTGACAGAGGAGCTACGCAGGAAAGGGACTCTGTGGAAGCAGGGCAGGCTGCGTTAGGCGCAGTATTACCTCGAAGCTGGGTGTGCCTCCAAGGTCTCTGCACCCTGATAATGAGCCCCACCCCTACCTCTGGCCTCTCTGCCACTTGTTGGCCTATACCTCTAATGGCCGGAGAGTATGCCACGCGTGGTCCCACGACCAGGTTCGAATTATAGCTTTGCCTCTGCAGCTTGAATATGTGGACAAACAGCAATCCCTTGGCTCACTAGATCCTGGGAGTCCAGGGGCTTCAGGCCGGTGTAAATTTCCAGTGTTATTGGTCCGTATCCCCAACCAGAGACACCTCAAAGCAGACCGGGAACAAAACTCTTCTTAGCTTTTGTTCATTCACTTGACAAGCATTTAATGAGCACCTACTATGTGCCCGGCCCTGTACCACTGGCGGCAGAGACCTGAAAAGGTAGTCCTACCAAGTGGCCCAAGAGGCAAAGGATCCCATTTCTAAGTGAGTGTGGGAACACGCATGCGGGCACTAGTTCTGTGAACACACACTACACACCTGACACGAGTTGTTAGAACAGTCAAGTGTCTTCTATGATCTGTTTTGCATGCATGTACGGGTCCACGTGTCTGGAGGTCAAAAGTTGGTGCTGGCTGTCCACCTTGGTCACGTTTTATTATTTACTTATCTATTTATTCATTTATTTTATTTACTGTTGGGGAGTGGCACATTGTGCATGTCAGAGGACAACATGCAGGAAACAGTTCTGTCTTTCTTATCCCGGGGATCCAGCTCAGGTTATCAAGATTGGCAGAAGGCACCTAAGCCAACCTACCAGGATGTTGCCATTTTTTAAAGCTCATGAGTCTGTGTTCTGAAGACAGCAGGTGCCAATGTGTGCAGAACTCCAGTGTGAAAAGGAGTAGATGGTACCAGCAGGGAGAGGCTCACAGGTTTGAGAATCAGACAGACAGACAGACAGATAGACAGACAAAAGACAGAGAGACAAATTGATATAGATGACAGAGATAGATGATAGATAGATAGATAGATAGATAGATAGATAGATAGACAGAGAGACAGACAGATAGATAGATAGATGGATACATAGATACATAGATGGATACATAGACAGACAGACAGACAGACAGACAGACAGACAGACAGAGGATAGATAGATAGATAGATACATACATACATACATAGATGACGGATAGATAGATAGATGATAGATAAGAGGCATATAGGTAACTTGTCTCTCAAGTCCCCCAGGTTGAATTTATTTTACTTAAAATATTTAACTTAAAAATATTTTAATCCTGGCTGTAGAGATAGCTCAGGAATATAAGGAGAACTGGTTGTTCTTCCAGAAAATCTATGTGATTCCCGACACCCACGTGCCGGCTCACAATCATAACTACAATTCTGGGAGATCCCACACCCATTTCTGACCTTGGCTCAAGTCACAAATATGGTACACAGACATACAAGCAGACAAAACACAATACCCATAAAATAAGTAATATGAGTATTTAAAAATTTCTCTCTCCTCTATCTCCTTTTCTTTCTGTCTCTCTTTCTTTCTCAGTCTCTCTCTTTCTTTCTCGGTCTCTCTCTCTGTCTCTCTGTCTCTCTCTCTCTCCCTCTGTGTGTGTGTGTGTGTGTGTGTGTGTGTGTGGTGTGTGTGTGTGTGTGGTGTGTGTGTGTGTTTTCCTTAAGGGGACTAATACTTTGTTTCTGATCCTGTCTGAGATGGAGTGTTTCTACATAGCACAGGCTGACCTCAAACTCAGATGCAATCTTCTGTCTTAGCTTCTTAGCATTAGAATTACAGTTCTACCACACCTGGCTTTCTTTTTCCACTGAAGTACTTCAACTGCTGAGATGAGACCCACCCAGCATTTTGGAGTATGGTGTGCTTTACCGGAACTCCATTTGTTATTTAAATGTCAGGTTTGTGGCCGGTGAAGGTGTCCACCACCAAGCCTGTCAATCTAGGTTGACCTCTGGGTCCATCGGATTCCTGTAATCTGTCCCCTGAACACTCAGAGTCTCTGTTGTGTCATGGAGGTCCTGCATGTCAAACCTAGGACCTTTATACTAGGCAAGTTCTCTGCCAGTGAGTTGCACCTTTAAGTCCAAATACCAGTGTTATGGGGGCAGGGGGGTGCAGAATGCCTTCACAGTAACATCCGGAATAACGTTGGACTAAATAGTTAGATGCTGTGGTCCAGTCAAGTTGACTCATAAAGAAAAACCACAAGATCAAAGAATGATTGGAATGAGGGTGTGTCTGGGGTGTGGCTCGGTGGTGGAGAGCTTACCTAACATGCCCGAAGCCTTGAGTTTACTCTCCAACACACACACACACACACACACACACAGTGAAGTAGTATCCTGGGTCTCAGGTAGCCCAGGCTAGTTTCAAACTTTCCGTAGCTGAGGATGACCTCACGGTACTGAGGATAGAATCCAGGGCTTTGCGGGTGTGGAGCAAGAGCTCTACCCACTGGGCTGGGTCATCCCCAGACGGCCTTCTGTCCTCACACTCCACCTGACTATGGAGCTGCGTCGTCTACTCCAGCATTACCTCTACCCGGCTACTCTTCTGCTGTGGCTTCCCACCCCAGCATGGGCCAGAGAGAGTCTGCCCTCTCCACAGCTCCAGGGGGCTCCCAAGGAGGAATATTCAATTTACAAACCAATAAAAATAACCCAGGGAGACAAAACCAGCCCATGTCCCCAGGGGAAACCTCTTTTAGGAAGCCAATCTTGATTACACAAGCCTCAAGTGGCACCATTAAACAGGTCAGCTGGGACACACACCTCAGCTGACCCAATGGGTGGGAATCCTTTGCCTGCAATGACTATAGATAGTGACCTTGGCTGTGATGGTGTCCCCTGGCTTAGAGTCTTGTTCACAGCCAAAGACACCCAGATATAGCAAATCGATTGATGATTGGTCGTTTGGGTGATTGATTGGTGGATGGTGTGTGATGTGATGTGATGTGTGTGTGTGTGTGTGTGTGTGTGTGTGTGTGTGCATGTATGTATGTGTGTGTGTATGGGGAGGTACACACATGCACCATAACATGCATATGAGGGTCAGAGGACAACCTTAGGAGTCTGGTCCTCACTTCCCCCCCTGTTTGAGACCAGGCCATCTTGTTCCACAGTTCATACACATGTTAGTGACCCTCAAACTTTGGGGGTTCCCTGTGCTTCTCATTTCCCCATTAGAGAACTGGGATTCCAGATTTAGGCCATAGCACCTGGCTTTACATAGGTCCCGGGGATTCGAACTCAGATCCTCATGCTTGAATGGCAATGGCTTTACCCACTGTGTCATCTCCCTAGTCCTGTCCCTCTTAATTTTATATAAGTGATTAGCCATCTTAGAAAATTTAAAATATGTCTAGGCCCGAAGGAAAAAGGTCAAAAAAGGAAAAAAAAAATCATTGTTCGGTAGAGTCCAACAATTTCCTGTCAACTTCTAGACTTTCCTTAAAACTCTCTACTAAATGGACACAGGTAGACTTTCTGCTCACAGACCTAGGTGTCACCAGGTGGCTTCCCTTCTCTCTCTGGCTTTTCTGCCAATAACGTGGTAGTCCTTTATAAAGTTATTTCATGGTGGGTGGGTGGGAGGCGGTGTTCTGTTTAAAGGAGAGGTTTAAGTTCAACTCTGGTCACATCCTTCATTATTTCTCCAGGATAAGTGACAGAGGGAGTACAGCCACCCAGGACACACATTTGATAGCTTTGCTCTTTCCTCGTGGTCTGTTTATCACAAAACACCCTGAGCTGGTTAGTTTATAAAGCAAAGAGGTTTCTTCAGCTCTCTGCAATTTCGGATGCTGACAACCCCCTCTGTTGGCCTCTGACCAGGGCCTCAGGGCTCATGGTATATTTTATGGTTGTGAGCCTAGCCTTTAATGGCTGAGCCATCTCTCCAGCCCGGCTCATGGTATCATGCTGGTAAGGAAGCTCATGGCAGGCAGGAAGCCAGAGGAACTTGAAAGCCAGGCTTGTTCTAGTAGGATCTGCTCTTACAGGAACAAAACAGAAACTATAGTAACCTCTTATATGACTGATATCCCCTATGACCTGTCTCCCACTAAGTCCCAAGACCTCAACAGAGCCACTCTGAGGTTCAGGCTTCCAGCACATGGACCTCTGGGGATGCAGCCTTCAAACCACGTACTTGCCTCAGAAAAACAGGTTACAGTGGGCTCCCCAGCAACTGGTACCCAGAGGGCGAGACAGGGTCTCAGATAACCCAGGCTAGCCTTCAGATTCACTGTATTCACAAAGAGGACCTTGAACTTGTGAGCCCTCAACAGGAAGTGAAGCCTTCTTCTGCCCCAAGTACACAACCGCCATAACTGAAAGGTTTAACTCAGGAACTTTGGAAAGGTGTGTGTGGGGGGGAACACTTGCTCCTCTCTGGGAGGGAAGGGAGAGGCTAAATTACATTCCTCAAACCACAGGGTGGTCCTTGCGGCTAGGGAAGGCCCAGAGTCCGTTGGCCACCTACCTCATCCCTTAACAACCAATTAGTTTAAAAGTAACACTGTTCTGCCAATCACATTGTACCTAATGATGGCTGCCATGAGAACTGTAGAAAAGGCCCGCACCATGTGCAGGGTGGCCCCAGCATGCTGGATATTAAATAAAAATTCTCTTGCTTTTTGCATTGATCCCCATCTCCGAGTGGTCCATTCAGGGGGGTCTCTCTGGTAAGTTAAGACTCCCCCCAGTCTTATAGTAGCAATCTCCTCTTAGTCTGAGGCAGGAGGATTGTGAGTTCTGTGTCTGCCTGGGCTACAGAAGAGAGTTCAAGACGCTCCTGGGGCAGTTTAGCAAGACTTTGTCTGAGAATTGAAAAGGGTAAACTGAACTACAGAATTCAGCCAGCCAGCTACAGAGCGCTTACCTACCAAGGACAAGTCCCTGGATCTAAGCCAGCACCACCTCAGCTCCGTAAGGAACCAAAGTACTTCAAGAAGAGAAGGAGAGCGTGGGAATCCCTGGTGGTGGTGATGGGGAATGGGAGAAGGTGCGATTATGGCCGCTGAGTGAGGGAGTAAAAATTAAATAAACGCATCACTCCGGCTGCCATTTGATCGACACGCTGTGAATCATTTATGGCGAGCTCCACCTCTTTCTAACAACGTGGAAATCGGGAGCGTGTTTCTCTCTGTCAGGATTCGGAGCCGGTTTCAAAGAGGTCTCACGGGTGACAGAGACAGATGTTGGCGGAACTATGGTTGTTAAGGTTCGGTGAGCTGTTGGAACGTTGGCCACCAAGGACCACCTGCGATGTGCTGGTTACCAACGTGTGGTCAGAGAGAGGGTGACAATGTCCTTCAGTCTGTGCCAGGTACCCACAGTGCACCTGCTGGTGTTAAATGCTGGTGTGAGGAACTTCACTTGAGCCAATGGTGCTGGGTTCGTGACCCAGTGGGTCGAATTCTTACCCGGCATGCAAGAGGCCCTGGGTTCCATCCACAGCACTGCACACACCAAAGGAGGTCACGCACCTCTGCTGTCCTAGCACTTGGGAGACGGAGGCAGGAGGATCACAAGTTCAAGGTCATCTTTTGTCAATACAGTGAGTCTGAAGGCTAGTTTGGGTTACCTGAGACCCTGTCTCACCCTCTGAGTCTGAAGGACCGGAATGATGGCTTTAAATGACCAGACCCACCAGGCTGTGACTGCCTGCTGCCACCCACCACCACCACCACCACCACCACCACCACAAAAGGGAAGCAGTCCTTAGATCTAAGCCTCCTCTTCTTCCATGGCATAAAGGATGTTGTGGGTGTGGAAACCCACGTCCGTGAACAAGGGAGGCAGCGTCAGGAGGGTCATGATTCAAGGTCAGCCTCAGCTACACAGGGAGAGCCTGTCTCTGAAAATACATTTCCACGGGAGGCTGGTCTGTACCCAGATAAAGCCTAGTTAAGTTAAACCTAGTTAAGTCTAAATTTCAGAGAGCCAGCATTTATGCCTGCACAAAGCGGAACCCAGCGATTGTGTCCAACCTGTAGGCGTGGTTCTTTTGAAATTCTGATCCAATTAGGTACTTAGCTTTCACTCTCTCTTTCTAGTCCTCCCCTCCCCTCTCCCCTCTTTCGTTTGTTTTCTGCTGGACAGCCACACCTAGATGCTAGGGCTCCGACCGGTCCTGATGCACGTACTCCAGGGCACTGGATTGCATGAAGAGGGCAATGGAGTGGGTCTTATCACTGACAGTTGTGGTGTCATTGTCTGCAGTCAGCCCCGGGCCTCCCATACAGTCCATGCAAATTAAACACAAGAAGAAACTGCCTTTAGATTCTCACTTGCTACAGGCAGATAATCGAAGAGTGTTGTGTCCTCTGATATTGGGTTCAGATGGACTGGAAGGGCAGGCATATGCTAAATAAATAGGGGCAGAGACTGTATCCTAACGGAACCTGTCGGGTCTACACAGGGAGGGGGAATGGTACTCACACCGGGAGGGGGATCAGGTAGGACAGAGCTGGAGACACCTGGCTTGGACGCACAGCCATGCCCGCCATGTTGCTTTGAGAGAACAAGTTGGTTTTTGTTTTTTTTTTTTTCCTTTTTTCCTCTTTTTTTTTTTTTGGTTTTTTGAGACAGGTTTCTCTGTGTAGCCCTGGCTGTCCTGGAACTCACTCTGTAGACCAGGCTGGCCTCGAACTCAGAAATCCGCCTGCCTCTGCCTGCCCAAGTGCTGGGATTAAAGGCATGCGCCACCAAGAACAAGTTTCCACTGCTGGACCTTATTCAGTTCTGTCTCCTGGGCTAGTTCTAACCCCCCACAGGGAGTAGAAAAATCAAGCTTGCAGCTAAGAACCCCAGATCAGACTCTTAGGGGTCTTCTGATGAGGCAGACATTTCTCCAAACTCCGGTGCCACAGAACTGGGCATAGCAGTAATTTAGGAGGAGAGTCATGTGTCAAACTCCCGACAGGAGGGAGGAAGAGGAGGGGCTCTGTCCCACTGGGAATCCCTCTGGGCCTGCACATTCCATTAGATGCGGGGGGGGGGGGCGGGGGACAGAGTGCTGGGGTCTCACAGGGGGTATCTGGGTTTTGTCTTATGAGAGACTCTTGGCCTGACACAGTGCTGCCCTGGGGTGTGCTCTCAGACAAGGGTGACTTCGAACCCCAGAGAGCCCAGTGATCTGCTTCAAACCCAAATTGTATCTGAAACCAGTGCACCCGCTCTTTTCTTTCCTTGAAGACACTGGGACCTGCAAGTGAAGACTAATGGGGCTTTTCAGAGCAGGTCAGCAAACTGCTGTGTGGAGAGTATTCTCCTTCCTAACAGGAGGGATCCAGGGAGGGCTGTTAGCGGTTGTTGTGGCCTCCCGCCAGGGTGACACTGGGGGGGGGGGGTCACAGAAATCAAGGCCCCATGCTGGGTCCCTTACCTGAGGGCATGACACACAAAGATTCCGCTGCCTCTGGAGGAAAGTAAATTAAGTGTCTGTTGCTGTCTCCAGGGGGAAAACCTGCACACCAGGGAGTTTGGCTTATAAGAGAGTAAGACCTGGCCAGCACTGTGGAATATACCCTTTTCTGAGGTGTCTGGATACAGGGGACAGTTGTCTGGATACAACTGAGAGTCTCAACAGCTTGCCTGTGTAGGGTTTGGGCTATCAGAGAATGAGTTCAGTTTTCTTTTTCTTTTTTCTTTTGTTTTTTTTGTTTTTTTTTTGAGACAGGGTTTCTCTGTGTAGCCCTGGCTGTCCTGGAACTCACTCTGTAGACCAGCCTGGCCTCAAACTCAGAAATCCACCTGCCTCTGCCTCCCAAGTGCTGGGACTAAAGGCATGTACCACCACTGCCCGGCGAGCTCAGTTTTCTTATCTGCAAAATGGGAACAATATCTTCCAGCAGGGGAATCCTTTGAATCGTATTATCAGTACCATCAGCATCATCACCACTATCACCATCATCCATGAACCAAATTAAAAGGGGAAGAAGAAATATCATCAGGGAACAGAATGGTGCTGATTTCGTGACTTGGCTTGCTTTTTGAGACAGGGTCTCAGGTAGTCAGAGCTGGCCTTAAACTCACAATATAGGGCAAATCTATATAACCAAATCTGTCACCTGCAGATGGGGCACAGAGGTTCCCCAGCATGTCACACTAATTGTAAGTCTAGCAATGAACTAAGTGCATGCTCCGGATGTGTCCTTCTGCCGCAAGCCTGTTTTCTTACTCCTGCAGCTCTTTCCTTCAGAGAATGAAAAGCCTCCTCTTCCACAGAGGAACAGCATAAAGGTGTGAAACTGGTTGTGCCTTGGATTGCTTCTACCTGCCTTTTGACTTGATACCTCACAGTGTCCCCAGGGTGTTGTGTCCCCAGGGTGTTGTGATAGTTCACACAGTATTTGCTCCTTGGGGCTGCCTGCTTCTAAGCCTTTCCTTGTTGTCTGGTTTTGTATTTTGGTGTCTTTGCTTCCTTCAGAGTCTCACGTGACCCAGGCTGGCTTTAAACTCACTCTGTAGCCCAGGATGTCCTCAAATTTCTGATCCTCCTGCAGCCACCTCCGGAGTGCTGGGAAGAGTCTTTGCTGGCACAGGCTAGATTCACCTGGGAAAAGTCTTGATGGGGAACTCTCTAGATCAGGTTGACCTGTGGGCATCACTGTGGGGAGTTGCCTTGTTGGTTAACAGATATAGGAAGACCCAGCTCATTGTGGGCGGCACCATTCCCTAGGCAGGGGTCTTGAACAGGACAGGAATGGAGGGAGGAGGCTGAGGGCAAGCAGGGGTTTGTTTCTTTCTCTCCGCTCCCATCTGCGGCTGTGATGTAGCCGGAGGCTTGAGTTCCTGCCTTTGACTCCTCCAAAATGACGGATTGTAAGTTGAATGAACCCTTTTACTCCTAAATTGCTTTCTGTCAGGGTATTTTATCACAGCAAACAAACGGAAATGAGGTCACCACCATGTGGTTTATACGTGGTGCTGGGGACAGACCCTGGGGGCCTCATGCATGCTGAGCAAGGCCAGGACCAACTGAAGCTACATCCCCAGATGAAATCTTTGCTTTCAAGATGACCAACGCTTATTTTGTTTTGACTTGGAGGATGTGAAATCCCAAACTCTCTTCCCCTGTTTCACTCTAGAGACTCATGACTTTGGACAATTGATTCATCTCTGCATTTCCTCATTTGCGGAGAGGATGGGAAAAGCCTCCTTATCCACTGGGTATGAGCTTGAGATGAGTTGTCCCCAAACTGACAATCTCTTCCTGTAGGCACACCATCCTTCCAACTCAGAAAGACCCAACTGGTAGTCACGGCCACTTCATGAAAGAGATGATGGCCATCACAGCCAACACAAAGTTACCAACATGACATCGCTGGGGAAGTTGGAAGAATTATAAAGTCACCTTGACACCGTTTAAAAGAGGCTTGTCACTTCCTGAACATAATAATATCAGCAATGTTCCCCAAGGGATCTGGGTTGACGGAGTCTGGGTATATATGGTCCAGCTTAGCATGCACAAAGGCTCGGGGTATTGGTTTATACCTGTAAACATTCAAAAGGTGCAGGCAAGATTTCGTGGTTACATAAATGAGTAGAGGTCAGCTTGGGCTACTCCACGAAACCCTCTCAAAAATAACATGGGACTGCTGGAGAGATGGTTCAGTGATTAAGTGTGTGCGCTTCTCTTGTAGAGGATCAGGGTTCAGAACTCATATCTGGCAGATCACAACTGCCCATAGCTCCAGCTCCAAGTTCATTCTATACTTCATTCTATACTCTAAGGGCATTGCACCCATATATCACACACACACACACACACACACACACACGGAGGGGGTGAAGGGGAGAAGGAGAGAGAGAGAGAGACAGACAGACAGACAGACAGACAGACAGACAAAAACAAAGAAAGTCATAATTTAAGAAAACAAAAAATAAATCTTGTCTTAGGGTTTCTGTGATGTTTCTGTGATGGTTTGTATATGCCCAGGGAGTGGCACTATTAGAACGTGTGGCCTTGTTAGAGTAGGTGTGTCACTGTGGGTGTGGGCTTTAAGACCCTTGTCCTAGCTATTTCTTCATAGCAATGGAAACTGTCTTAGTTAGGGTTTTACTGCTGTGAACAGACACCATGACCAAGGCAATTCTTATAAGGACAACATTCAGTTGGGGCAGGCTTACAGGTTCAGAGGTTCAGTCTATTATCATCAAGGTAAGAACATGGGAACATCCAGGCAGGCATGGTGCAGGGGGAGCTAAGAGTCCTACATCTTCATCTGAAGGCTGCTAGCAGAATACCAGCTTACAGGCAGCTAGGATGAGGGTCTTAAAGCCCACGCCCACAGTGACACACCTACTCCAACAAGCCCACACCTAATAGTGCCGCACACTAGGCCAAGCATATTAAACTGGGTAGCTTCCAGTAATCCTCCAAATCGAGCCCAGTAAAGATGCCGCTGCCTCTCTTGTGGTAAACAAGAATTATTTCTGTGATCCTCATCACTTACAATTTTGGTCAGCAGTCTTTGCACTAAAACTGTACCTACTCTACCTCCAATCGTATTTAGAAGGCATGTGGCTCTAACTTCCTTTCACTCTAGGCTTTCTGTTGATCTGGGAAAGTGAATGTGATTGTTGCCTCAAGTCAGGCATGTGTCCTAGCTGCAAGGGAAGCTGAGATGGTGAACGCATAAATCTCCTGTGGTACCATTATGAATGGCTGCTGAGCAGTTGGTTTATACCCATAGCTCTGCACTCTCTCTGCCCTGTAGTTCAGAGGTCCAGGAGGAGGGGACGCAGAACTTGGAGGTCACCATCTGGCCAAGGGACTGCAACTACTACAGAAAGCATCAAACTCTATTCATTAGTGATTGATTAATTAGTGATAGGACCTGAAACCCACTGCCTTTTAGAACTGGCATGGTAATTGTTCTGTGTGCTATAAGCAGGAACATGGTTTCAATTTTGCAAACGTCCCTGTGGTAGTAAGCATTTAATTGTCAACTTGACAGGATCTAGGATCATTTAGGAGACAAGCTTTTGGCCATTCACCTACGGACAAGTCTGTGAAGAGTTATCTAGAATGGGTTAATTACAGTGGGAAGATCCATCTTAAAGGTAACCCACCAAGCTGTGGGCTGGGCTCCTGGACTGAATGGAAGGAAGAAAGCTGGTAGTAGCATAGCATTTCTCTCTCTCTCTCTCTCTCTCTCTCTCTCTCTCTCTCTCTCTGGTCTATACCCTGAACTTATGAGCCAGAATCAACCTCTCCATCCTTAAGTCAAGTATTTTGTCCGAGCAGCTAGGCAAGTAACTAATGCACAGGGCTAGCATGAAGACAGCCATAGATATGTAAATGAATGAGTGAATGATCACGGGTGTGTACTAATAAAACTTTATTTACAAAAGTGAATGCTGATGTGTGCAACTCTTCCTAAAGAGTCTGAAACAAACATCCAGTTGCCTCAGATCACACACTAAAGACCCAAGAAATGATTGCACCCAAGTCCAGATCATGAGCTGTTGACTATGTTGGGGTTGCCTACAGGAGCACTGGTGACTGACAGCTGTGTCACCGGAAAGCCCTGCCCTGCATGGGTGACTCCTGAAAGCTTCATCTTGGGAGCTATTTCTCTTGCAGTCAGCTCCACCAGACTGTCCTCTGAAGAGCAGACGATTTCAACTCAGAGGAAACAGGTAAAGCCCAAAGGGCTATATGGTCTGGATTCAGCACCACAGGCTGTAGGTTGCTGACCATTCATAGAGCATGAGAGAGGGAGCCCAGCTGACCACAGTACGAAATGTGTACAGCTTAGATCTTTAGACTTTTGAAATGTTTTGAAATGTTCTCAGTGTAGAGGACCCTCTCAGTCTGTTTCCTGTTGCAGAGAGAGAGAGAGAGAGAGAGAGAGAGAGAGAGAGAGAGAGAGAGAGAGAGACAGAGACAGAGACAAGGGAACATGCTGTAGACAGCTGATGCTATTAAGAAGAGAGAGTTCTTTCTTGTTCTCCTAGACTTTGCAAAGTCCAAAATCAAGAAGTCCAGTGTCTTCTAGGGACTGCTTTTCACAACGGAAGGTAAAAGGACTTCAGAGAACATGAGGAGAGGGGGAAAGGGAAGGGGGAAAGATCAAACTCACAGCCTTAAACCCTTTGTTTCCATTATCACCACCACCATTATTATTATTGTTTTTTCCAGACAGGATTTCTCTGTGTAGCCCTGGCTATGCTGGAGCTCACTCTGTAGACCAGGGTGGCCTCGAACTCAGATATCAGCCTGCCTTCCAAGTTCTGAGATTATAGGCGTTCGGCATTGTGTTGGGCCTCAAGCCCTTTTATAATGCATACTAATTTCTTTCAAAATGGAGAGCGCCCTCTCTCCCAAATGCCTCTCCTTTTTTATTTTTGTTTTGTTTTAATTTTTTGGAGACAGATCTTGCTTTCAACTGTCTTCAAACCCACCACCTGCCGGGGGGGGCGTGGCTCAGATTGATGGTCTAGCTGGAACATCGAAATGATGCGGGAACAACGAAAAGCCACAGTTCCCAGGGGAATGTTAGAAATCTTGCTTTTCTTACAAGAGTGGCCATGGCTGCTATAGGCAGCCCAATCTGGAACTGGCTTAGATTAGCTTCTCCCCAGTGGCGCCAGGTCCTCTCTCCTCATTCTTGGAGACTTAACTTGTCTTTTGGACGGAGCCCAAAGGGAAACCGAGCCAGATCTTGACAAATGCAGAAGATGGAGCCATGTGGGGTCGCCTAGGGTGACGGGACCCGTGAATGTAGAACTGAAACGCCAAGAAGCGGCTGCGCCACGGCCCGGCACCTGGCTGGGAAAGAGATTTCTCAGAGGAACCCTTGAATATCAG
The DNA here is from genome assembly GCA_036184795.1 of Tokudaia tokunoshimensis. Lineage (NCBI taxonomy): Eukaryota > Metazoa > Chordata > Mammalia > Rodentia > Muridae > Tokudaia > Tokudaia tokunoshimensis. Next base: position 8,581,289 of record BTHU01000006.1, on the reverse strand, counting down.
CAGCTTTGCTGGGACTGAGGCCTCAGAGGGAGACCGACCAGTTCAGGAGGGAGAGTTCTGGGCTAGGTATTGTTGGTACTCTGGACTCCACCCCCACAGTTACCTGGCAACAGCCAGGTAGGCCTGGCCCACTCTGAAAGGGGCTGCTGGCCCACTCTAAAAGGGGCTGCTTGCCCTGTACTTCCTTTTTTACTCTAGCTTCCCTCTTGCTTCTTTCTTGCCCTCTTGGGTCCTTCCCTCCCCCCCCTCCCCGCCCACGTGCTCATGGCCGGCCTCTCCTTCTCTACTCTCCCCTTCTCTCTGCCTTTCTCTGCCTCTACTACTCTCTTAACTCCCCTCCCCATGCCCTGAATAAACTCTATTCTATGCTATACTATTGTGTGGCTGGTCCCTCAGGGGGAAGGGATGCCTCTGCATGGGCCCGCTGAGGCACCCCCTTCCCCCACACCTCACCACACACCCCTATCTTTTTATAATCATAACAGCTATAAGCCTCAGTCTTCGTCTTGTAACCCTCATTCATTGGCCCGAAACTGGGTGCTCCCTCTCCTCAGATCTGCAGCCACAGGCAGAATGTCAGCCGGGAGTCCAACACAGGAGCATTAAGACCAGTGGTTCGCAAGCTGTGGATTTCGACCCCTTTTGGAGGTCCCCTATTAGATATTTACGTTACAAATCATAACAGTAGCAAACTTACAGTTATGAACTAGCAACGAAAATTTTTGTCGGGGGTTGGGGTGGGGTGGGTCACCACAGTATGAGGAGCTGTATTAAAGGGTCGCAACCTTAGGAAGGTTGAGAATCACAAAGTGTTCCGGGCAAAAGGCGTTACTCTAGTTGAGCAGTAGGGAACGTCTAGGATCATGCAATAACTCGACTTTATAGAAGAAAACATAAAGGAAGTGAATTGTATGCCTAGGGCCAGGCCGACATTTGATCCGGCCCGTTAAGGAGCTGGAGGAACAAAGAGGGGAAGAGGAACCTCCAGGCCCAGGGAACCTTCTACTCTAAAACAGGGCGGAGGTGTGAGTTGAGAGATCCGCTTGGACGAGGGGAGGGTGGGGGGGCCGCTGACGGCTTGCGGCTGTTGATTTTCTAAGGCAGGACAAACAGCACGTGAGTGAAGATCCCCCTAGGACTTGGGAGGGGGCTGTAAGGGAGAATTAGGGAATGTCAGACATTCCATCCCTCCGAATGGGCCTCTAGGCCTGAGCCTCCGGGACAGAATGGAAAAAGAACTTCCGGGCTTTGGCCCGGCGCCCCTCCCCCATGCCCCATCCCGGTAGCCTGGAGACTGTTCTGTTTTACCCGCAAGACACTTACTTCGAGGAGGGTCCTTACCTACAAACTAGAGGTCCATGCGTTGGGTACTCCCACGACTTGGGGACACAGTAGGTGTTGGCTCTACGGTCTAGCCCTCTTTGATTTTAAGGACGGAGGGCAGTGATTGGGTGCCCAAGGCAAGGTCGCGCTCTAGGTACTGAGCAGGCCAGTTCCAATCTGGAAGTCTGTCTCTAGGTTTTCATTCGGCCTCTACTCTCTTAATCTACAGTCCGCTCCGGGGCTCGTTCAGGGGAGGCTTTAGCCTCGCCCATCCTCCGGGCTTTAAAAATGTAAATCTGCCTCCTGCGGTCCTCCTACCACAGGGCTAACTGCTTTTACTAGAGCTTTCACCCATAGGGGCTGGAAGCCCGGGTGCGGCTTACTCGGTGTCCCACGAAGAGCCCCTTGAAAGACGGGATCCTCCTGTGAAGTGTGGGCTCCACCTGGCATTCCGGATTTACAGTATGGGCTTACAGGATGCCCGTGGTTGGAGCTGGGGCGACTGTGACTATTAACAGCGTGAGGCCTCGGGCTGCCGCTCAAAGATCAAAGAAATGACCCTCAAAGATCAAGGTGACAGTCAGCACCACCCACTGTGCCGGTTGGTTTTAAGGTCAACTTGACACAGGCTAGGGTCTTCTGAGAGGAGGGAACCTCGCTTAGAAAAGGCCTTCCGAAGATCTGGCTGCGGGCAAGCCTGTATGTAGGGCATCTCATTAATTAATGATTGTTATGGGGGCTGGGGTGGGGGGGCAGCCCATTATGGATGGGACCACACCTGGGCTGGTGGTCCTGGGTTCTAGGTGAAAGCAGGCTGAGGGAGCCTCGGGAACTAGCTGATAAGCAGCATCCCTTCATGGCCTCTGCATCAGCTCCTGCCTCCAGGTTCACGCCCCGCTTGACTTCCTGTCCTGACTTCCTTCTGTGTCGAATAGTGACAGAAGTGTAAATCAAATAAATCCTTTTCTCCCCAAGTTGCTTTGGTCATGGCGGATCCACCACAGCAGTAGTGAGTCTAAGACCTCTGTCATCTACTCTGCAGGGTTGTCACCCTTTCTGAACCACTTAACAACAAACAGATGAGAAAACCAAGGCACAGAATGGATCCTTGGCGTGACAGGCAGAGTCCACAGGCCAAGTTCTCTGTGGCTTACCTAGAGGTGTGTGTGTGTGTGTGTGTGTGTGTGTGTGTGTGTGTGTGTGTGAGAGAGAGAGAGAGGGAGAGAGAGAGAGAGAGAGAGAGAGAGAGAGAGAGAGAGAGAGAGAGAGAGAGAGAGAGAGGACGTTATGTAGAAGCTACAGGTGCCCACAAGTCTCCTTCTGGCTATTTCTGGCTATCGCCATACCTTTTGTGCAGCCAAGCAGAATACAAAGCCTTGGGCTCTTTTCCTAAATCCAAACTCTAAGCCACCCCAGGGGCATCCCTCCTTGCTTTCTCCTTCTCCTTGTTATGTAGATGAAGTTTCCCTGGGAATCCTCTACCTTACCTTTCTCCTTTAGGACTCCCCCCGACCTCCCTCCCCCTTCATTGATGGGAAACCCCAAAGTTTACCCAGCGTCTGAAACTGGCTGGGGTAGAGCTTTGGGGCAGAAAGGGACAGAATTTAGGAACTCGGGTCCTGGCAGTCGGGAGGGTTTTATCTCTTCACACTCTCCTAAAATCAGCGGCTCCGCCCCACCTGCCCACCTGCTGCTAATGCTAACGACCTCCCAGCGCCTGCAGGCACTGTGTAGCCACGCGGTGTGGATTCCGCTCCCTACACGCCCACCAGCTTCCCGGTGACCTGAAGAATTTTATCTCTAGGGTTGAGAATGAACTCTCTAACCTAGGACCTAATCGTCTTTCCTACCTGTACTTGCACTAATCTACTGAGTAGGCATCCAATAAATCTTGCCGAGTGCCTTAGAAATAGCTTCAGTGAGACGGGGAACGTAGTGTGGGCCATGGGGTCACTCCCATAGGAAGGCCAGAGCAACGGCGGCCCAGCCCCCCCCCCCCAATCTGTCTTTTCCTTTTTTATCTGGTGCATTCTGGGAATGTAATCAGACACCCTGGGTGTCCAATGATCTCACCCCACGCGTTCGTTCCCTCAGCTTCAGTGGCAATTGTATGTTTGTTTATTTGACTAGCTGTTAATTTGATTAATTGTATGGTTGTTTGATTTGTTTGAGAAATGGTCTCCTGTGGCTAGCCTCAGACTCAAGCTATGTAGCCCAGGCTGGCCTTGAACATCTTTCTAATTCCCTGCCTCCACCTCTCAAATGCACCACCACCTCACCTTTATTTGTTTTTGTTTTTGTTCAACTGGAAAAAAAAAAACAACTGGCGAATTGATTACATAGCTCAAACAGGCCTCAAATCTGTGATCCCCCTGCCTCAGAGTGCAGAATTACACTGATATGTATTGCTTGTCCCGCTGTGTTTGTTTGTTTGAGACAGAGTCTCACTTCTATAGCCGACTGGCCTTGAATTTAAGGTCCTCCTGCTTCAGCCTCACAAATGCTGTGAATTTCTTTCACTATATCCAATGAAAGAGCAAACCTAAGGTTTGGTCCTTCCTTTGACAGGCCTCAGAAGAGCCCGAGAGAGCTCTCTGAGTGGGAGAAAGGACCAGCTCCGGTCAGTTGTTCTCTGATCTCCACATGAGCACCTGGGCTGGAGTGCACTCATTCTGTGATCACACAAGTAAATAAAGAACTGCAAAAGTTAAAAATACAAACAAACAAACAAAACCAAAAAAAAAAAACCAAAAACAAAAACAAAAAACCCCTATTTCTAAGGCACTGGGCTGGAGAGATGGCTCGGTGGTTAAGAGCACTGTCTGCTCTTCCCGAGGTCCTGAGTTCAAATCCCAGCAACCACATGGTGGCTCGCAACCATCTGTAATGGGATCTGATGCCCTCTTCTGGTGTGTCTGAAGACAGCGACAGTGTACTCATGTACATAAAATAAATAAATCTTTTTTAAAAAACCGCGAAAGTTAAAATGTGTAAAGAAACAAACAAAACTCCCCCTTTCCAAACAAAAAACGTGGTTTCAAAAAAAGGAAACAAATTCACAGCACAGGAAAGAAAAAAGAGAAAGTGAAAGAAACAAAGGGAGGAGAGGGAGGGAGAGAGAGGGGCCAGCTGCTAAGAACACCCACCGTCCTTGTCCTTGCAGTCTGGGTTCAGTTCCCAGCACCATGGCCTCTAACTCCAGTTTCCCGGGATTCAACGCCCTCTTCTGGCTTCCGGGGGCATCTGCACGCACCTGCACACACATGCGCTCACATCAAAAACTGGTATGTTCATATTTACAGCTAAAAAGAAAAGACACAGCACAGTTGTCAGGAAAGAGTGAGGAGGCTATTTCGCATGCCCCTGGGAGCCTCCTTCTCTGCCTCAGGTGACATGCGTGTAACAAGGAACCTCAGACTGCCTGGGCCACCTATAGGGTCCAGAGCCTGGCGTCTGGAAAGGACCAAGAGCCACTTCATAACTCAGTCCTCGGCCCCCAGCTCCGTCTTGTGACTCCGTAGTTAGGATGTTACAGAACAAATGTCTACAGATGGCATTTTATGGAGAAGGACAGGAATAATGTCAGAGAGATGGATGGAAACACTCTGCCCTGGCTTCTGTGACCCGTGCTTCCTGTACTATTGAACTTGAGGATTCCAGTCTTACAGGCACAAAGCCCAGGGTGAGAGACAGGACGCTGAGGACCGCTCTTGCCTGAGGGCACAGTTGCTAAAGCTCCTCTTATCTTTGTCTAGTGGGAGGGCTAAGGGTTGATCGTGGCTGATGGAGATGCTGGAGTCTCTCCAGGCATTCATTCCAAAAGCATGGTGTTTGGGTGTTAGGCATTGGAGAGAATCATGTGGGTAACTGCCTTTCCTGGCTTTCTGGAGACTTGTTCTGAGGCTGAACTTGACAATCCCATCTGTAAAATGAAAATGAAACCACCAGGGAGGTAGGGTGTCCAAAAGGAAGGTCGTTCACCTCTCCATGCAACTCTGCAGGGCTGAGTGAGCCCCAGCCTGGAGGGTCTGGACCCAGATGCACCATGGACCTCTGGGATGGGCCATCTGCCCTGCAGAAGTAGCCCGATGTCACCTCACCCAGTCCTGTGCTATGTCATGACTCAGCCCAGCCGCCAGAGCATCCGGGTTCAAATCCAGGCCTCACCTCTAAGAATCAACTTTGACCCATCCACTCCACATGCACCCTCCTCCCTGCCTTGGGTCTCCTCCACTCTGAGTTTCAATCACTGCTTTTTAAAAATTTTGATGTAAAAGTGCTAAACGTTTGGTACACACCTTTAATTCTAGCTAGCCCTTTGGGTTGTTGGGGAGAGGCAAGTAGATTTCTGTGAATTTAAGGCTAGCCTGAGCTATATAGAGAGTTCTAGGTCAGCCAGGGGTATATAGTGAGAACCTGGGTGAAAAAAATAATATAAATAATAATTATTATAATGAGGAGAGGGAGGAGAAGGAGGAAGAGGAGGAGGAGAAGGAGGAAGAGAAGAAGAAGAAAGAAGAAAAGAAGAAGAAGAAGAAGAAGATCAAAATGAAAGCCCCTTAAATAAAGTTGAAGAGATGACTTAGTGGAATGAGTTCATTCCCACTGAGGAACAACCAGTGCCTCAATCACGACTCAGAACATTTTCATTATCCTGAAGGGAAACATTGTATCAGGGACTCATCCACCATCACCCCTTGTCCCCTGCTCTGGCCTAACTACTAATCAGTGGGTTTACCGTTCCCCCCACACACACACACACAACTCCCGAGTAACTTAGGCTAGCTTCAAACGTCTATGAAGCCAAGGATCTTGAAGTTCATATTTCCCTGCCTCTCTGGAGCACTGGAACTCAAGGCATGTTTCTCCACACCTGATTTAATGTTGTCCTAGGGATGAACCACGTTAGCCGCGCAGGTATTCAGTTAACCAAGTCACATCCCTGGTCCCAGGTTTAGGTTTTTTGGTGTTTTCTTTGAATGCAACTTCTGTGTGTGATGTCTCTGGCGCCTCTGTGCTGTAGCGACTGCTGTCCACATATCAGTGCTTTGCTTACCCAAGCTGTTGCTAGGTAACTGTGGGGCGGAGCCTAGACTAAATGCCAACATGTGTGCCTGATGCCCACACAGGTCAGAAGAGGGCATCGGATCTCCTAGAGTTGGAGTTACAGGTGATTGTAAGCTGCCAATGTGGGTGCTGGGAATCGAACCTAGGTCCTCTGCAGAAGCAACAAGTGTTCTTAACCACTAAGTCACCTCTCTAGCCCCAGAGCTTTTCTTTTTCCTTGCCCCCTCCTTCCCTCCCTCTCTCCTCCCTCCCCCTGCTCCTTCCCTCCCTCTCTTCTATTCTGTAGGTAGAACCCAGGGCCTCACATGCTCAGCATAATGCTCACTGCAGAGTCACACCCCGACTCCCAACTTCCTTCACACCTGCAGCTTCTGCAGCTGAACACCCATCCTCTTCTGCCTGCCTAGGTGTTCTGAGCCCACCCCAAGGTAAGCGACCTGCACACCCATTACTCTCTGACAGGCAGCTCAGAGCCACAGCAGAGGCCTCTCCTCTGATGGGAAGGCTGTTCCTGTGCAATCAGACATGTTCAGTTCAGGGCCCAGGACCTCTATGGCTCCTGCACCGCCAGAGGGGCTTGTCTATAGCATGATACCTTTCCTGAGCAGGGTGCTGAGGCTGAGATATCCGGGTGACCAGAGACAGATAGCATGGTGGCAAGGCTCTGGAGTGGTGGGGGTGGTGGATGTCAGAGGGAGAAGGAAAGAGGGGAGAAAGGCACGTGAGGGGAACAGGAACAAGGCAAGTATGAGACAACAAAGGGGTATCCCTGCCCTAGCAACAAGGCTGGGCATTGTTGGCTGAGTCAGCCTGGAGTATGAAGGAATGAGGGGAAAGAGACTGAACACGCAAAAGGAGATAGCAGCGAGGCGAAGAATTTGTCTTCCTGTCCTGGTTACAGTGGCCTCCAAAGTCTACATGTTGGGGACTCAATGGTTAAGAGCACTTGCTGTCTTTGGAGAGGATCCAGGTTCAGTTTCCAGCACCCACATGATGCTCAAGGGCTCCAACCCCGTCTTCTGACCTCCCCAACATGCATACACATAGGCATGTACCCATACACATACAAAAATCCACATGACAGTGACTACCCAGTGTGCTGGGGTGACAGGTCACAAGAGTAGAGTCCTGGTGACCAGCGGGGAACTGGTTTGCCTTTTGGCTGTGTGGGGGACACAAAAAGAAGCTGCACTCGCCAGATGCCATACCCGGGACCCCTTGAGCATAAGTGTGTATGTTTCTGTTGTTTATAACTCATCCAAGATTGTAGGATTTGGTCACAGCAGCTGGGAAGGAGAAACACTCCGTGTCAGCGCCAGAATTCTGTAGTGGCTTTAGTGGTCCGGCAAATGTTTATCTTACTGTATGCAAGGAGACAGGACAGAATGGGGAAGTCAGAAGGAAGAGACAGGATAACTGGCCCGATGTGCAGAGGAGGAAAGAGGTAGGGCCCTTGTTAAGGGGAAAATGCAAAGAAGGGAGGGAGGGAAGGCAGGGCGAGTTGGCGCATGCTCAGACAGGAACAACCGGGAGGCACGTGGAAGCTGGGGCATCCTTTGATGAACCTTAGCGGACTTGGATCCAACAAGCGTCAACAGGCTTAACAGTTAAAAAGTGATGGTCTGTCAGTGTTTCTAAGTTTGAAGTCGGCTCTTTGCTGGCATCCTGAGATGCTGATTTTGTGACTCCCTCTCCCTGCACCCCACAACCTCAGTAGGTTCATAGGGGGACCTACAACGTTGGGGTGTCATCTTAGGGGTTTTCTGTGGAAGGACGCAAGGAAGCAGAGTATGCTTTCAGTGAGCGCTAGGGACCCCTCAGCACGATGACTCTCTAAAGTGGGGAAGAGTGTCAGCCCCAGGCTCTATCTCCAGCACCCCAGAAAACAGGCAGGCCTGTGATCCCAGCATTCAAGATGTGCAAGCAGGAGGGTCTGGAGAGTTCAAGGTTACCCTCAGCTAGTGACTTCAAAGTCAGCCTGGGATACGTGCAAGGGGAGGAGGGAGAGGAAGATGGGGAGGAGGGAGAAAGATTCTGAGATTGGACGTGACCTGTTCAGGAGCAGACAGCTTATGTCAAGTCTGGGATGGGGACCCAGGGGCGCCTAACTCTGGAACCCAGCTTCTGTATTTCTGTGTCACCCTGCCTGTCACTAAAGCTAAAGGAAGTGTCACAGGTGGGATGGGGAGGGGGAAGAAGTGTACCTCATGAAGTGACAGGTGTGGGAGATCGAGGTCCAAGGCATATACGAGCATGCTCAGAGGTGGATACAAGAACAGAAAGGTACCAGGTAAGGTGGGGTGGGGGGTGATCCAGGGTCACACCCAGAGTCTGACAGAGCTGCAGACTGGCTGAAAAGTTTTACTCTCATTTGATATCAAGGCACAGAGAAGTTAATCAGGCTGCCTATGGTAAGACAGCATTCTAGCTTTACACCCTGCCTGCTTTCCTGGGTGAGGCCGTGGATGGTAGAGATACTACAGGTGACATAGAAGACTTCTTTGACACGTCCTGGTGGGTGTGTGGGGGGAGGGGGGGCGCCGAGGGGTGTACTGGCTGGTTGTGTGTGTCAACTTGACACAGGCTGGGGTTATCACAGAGAAAGGAACTTCAGTTGGGGACGTGCCTCCATGAGATCCTGCTGTGGGGCATTTTCTCAATTAGTGATCAAGCAGGGAGGGTCCATTGTGGGTGGGGCCAACTCCTTGTGGGTGGAGCCATGCCTGGGCTGATAGTCCTGGGTTCTATAAGAGAGCAGGCTGAGCAAGCCAGGGGAAGCAAGCCAGTAAGAAACATCCCTCCATGGCCTCTGCATCAGTTCCTGCTTCCTGACCTGCTTGAGTTCCAGTCCTGACTTCCTTTGGTGATGGACAGCAGTGTGGAAGGTGTAAGCTGAATAAACCCTTTCCTCCCCAACTTGCTTCTTGGTGATGATATTTATGCAGGAATAGAAATCCTTACTAAGACAGAGGGGATGCCCTGAAGCCCATGAAGCCTATCTTTACTACTGTCTGTTAGTTTGTGGGACATTGACTTTCAGTTTCCTGGTGTGAAAAATGTAATAGAAGGTGTTATAGAAGGGGGGGGGGAGTGGCTGCACTAAAGGGCTGTGGAATAAATGACCCCTCTCTGCTGCCTTTCAGGTAAGCTAAGCTTCATGATGAGTGTAAGGGCCAGACACTTGGGGTGCGGTGAGGGGTGCACTTCAGGCTAGTGTCAGCTATAGGAGGCTTCCATTTGTCGTTGACAGAATATGACTGACAATGTTTATCAACTCCTTCGGTGTTTGGAACTGTTTAAGCAAAAACATATTTGGCATACAAAACTCTTCCTGAATTCTGCTGTGGCTCCCCCTGGGCTAGCATCCCTCTTTCCCTCTTAGGAGCCATGGAACTTCCTCCACCCCAAGATGAATTTCCAAGGTTTTGGGTCATATTAAATATATTCTTTGGGGCTGGCAAAGATGACTCAGGAGAGAATGGCACACACCCAGATTTGATCTCTAGGACCCACATAAAGGTGGAAGGAGAGAACTGACCTCCACACATGCTGACTGACCTCCACACATGCTGACACAGCTGTCCCACACCCTGTTCCAGATGTGCTCAGGACTGACCAATCAGGACAGGGCAACCAAGGACTGCTGTCTCACCATGGAAGCCCCTGCCACCCTGGGATGCACATACTCTTGTACTCTTTTTTCCCCCAGCCTCCAGAATGCAGTTAAGTAAACCTCTGTTCTTTATAAATGACCCAGATTGTAGCATCCAGTTATAGCAACAGTGGGGGGAAAAAAATAAGACAGCAGATTGTGACACATCACCACAGTGACTGCCTGGAGTGTCTGTCCCTGCCTGTTACTGCCATCTGCTCCTGTGCTCACAGCTGATTCTGACATGTCACCTCTCCCAAAATGTCCTCCTGGATAGCTTAGTGAAGTGACTTCCTCCCTCCACTCTTCTCATGTAGCTTCCCTTTTCTCCTCCCTCCTCCTCTCCTCCCTCCTCCCCTCTTCTCCTTCCCTCCCTCCTCTCCTCCCTCCTCCTTTCTCCTTCCTCCTCCTTTCCTCCCTCCTCCTCTTCTCCTCTCTTCTCCTCTCTCCTTCCTCCTTTCCCCTCCTCCTCTTCTTCCTTCTCTCCTCCCTCCTCCCCCTCCCTCCTCCTTTCCTCCATCTCTTCATCTTCTTGAGACAGGGTATCAAGTCAAGTAGTCCAGGCTGACCTCGAACTCATAACATAGCCCAGGGATGACCCCGGACCTCTGACCTGCTCCACCTCTGTCTAGAGTGCTGAGATTACAGATGTACATTAACACACCTAGTTCATGTGGTAGGTATCCATGCTCACGCTGAGGGAGCGCTCATTCTCAGCTTGCCTGCTTCTGTCCGTGATCCCAGGACACCACACACTCTCTTACTGGTGGCTGACCTGCTAGGGTTTGGAGGAGGTGGTACTGACCCCTACATTTTCCATTCATGGCAGCACCAAGTACATAGTAGGTGCTTAGTTCACTTTGGATGAATGAGTGGAAACCTTGGGAAAGATGGGGGATGGGCGGAAGCTGGTTTCTGGCGGTGAGGACTCATGGCCAAGCTGGAGGTCCAGTGGACAAGTGCTGACCTCATGGCTCTGGTTTCCAGCCTGAGGCTCAGCCAGAACCCACAGGGCACAGAGGGAACCGTATGTACGAGTATTTTCACAGCTTCTCAGACTTCTGAACCAGCTGCCTTCCCAAGAAAACACAACACCGGTGGTTCCCCACCCCACTTCCTGCAAAGGCAGCCAGTGCCCCAAGGAACAGGCCCTTTGTTTACAATAATAAAGTAAGGTCCTTGGCAACGCATTGTGACATCATGGGAGTGTGAGGTCACAGATCCTTCCAGGGGAAGAACCGGGGACCCAACAGACACAATGGATTCGGAACCTCCCCAGCCCCACCGGGGTGAGAGAATGTATAAATGTGTATAAATATATAAACCAGCTGGTTTCTCTCGTTTTCTTTGCCTCCCTCTTGTTCGTTCCTCACTCGTGGAAAAAAAATATTTAAATAAATAAAAGTAAAAAAAAAAAAAAAAAGAACCTCCAAATGGAAAGCTTTGTCCCAGGAATTTCCTGTTGGCAACTATCCAGGGAGCTGGGCATACCGGCAGGCATGTGGAGAAAAGGGCCAGGCCTGGACCAGAGAAAGTGCTTGATCTGCCTGCCTCAGCTTCAGGGCTGGGTTTCCCTAGCCCAGGGATGCTGGCAAGAGGATTCCCTGACCCCACTCCCTGCCCCTCCCCTTCTCCTTTCTCTGCGTCTGGACAGTCCATTCTGTTCTTTTCCCCACTCTGTCTCCTCCTCTCCCCCTCTCCATCTCTCCCCATTTCCTTCCAATTTTCAATCTATCTCCTACTGTCTCTGTGTCCCCCCCCACCCCCATCCAAGGCCCTGCCTCTGAACCCCTGGAACTTGGAGGTCTCTCTTTCCCACCCTGGGCTCATGTTACCAAAACCTAGGGACATTTCAGACTCAGGGGGCATCTGTGCAGGAGAGGCTGTGTGTCCACAAGTTGCACGGCCAGGGGTCTGAGTTAACTGGGTAGGCCCCGAAGTAGCAGATAGGCATCCATGCAGGACATCTCTCTGTGGTCAGGAAACACATGAGGCCAGTGACCCAAGAACCAGGGAGGTGGTCATGACACGACTAGCCACCATCTCCCAAGGCCTGCAAACCTCCTACCGATATGACCTTCCTGGCCACCAGGCCTTACCACAGAGAGGGAGGGAAGGATCCCACCCAGAATTCTCCCTCCAACTGCCTGCACCATGCTCTATACCAACATTTCCCTTTCATGTAAACCGGGCTATCCCAGTCTCCAAGCCTAACTGAGTTGGACCAGTCTGTTCTGAAGAGTCATCCCGCATATGCTCCGTGGTTGGCAATGTTCCTGACGTCTGTCCATTAGATTTTAGTAGGAAAGTAGCCCTGTGGTGACAACCCAACATATCTCCAGATGTGGCTGAAGGGCCCCTGGGGGAGGGCAGCCTGGGGGGGGAGGGAACACCTTTGTTCTTCCTTATCCGGGGCACTTTATTCTTCCTGTCTCCCAAATCCCCAAAGCTTCCCAGCACTGTGGTGGCTGTTCGTGTCACAGCAGTGTGGTTCCGGGGCTTTCTGGGCACAGGGGCGTGTGATTGTGTATGCCAGGTTGATTCCCTAGAACCATCTCAGGTGCTGGGGCAGACAGCGAGTGCTCGAGCCCACTCAGGGCTAAGCCACGGGGTTGCCCTTTATCTTTACGAGGAGGCTGTGGTCTTTGGACCCTACATCCCTTACTCTCGTGCGCCCCGCTCTCTCCCTTGTCCTCTCTGCCTGAGTCCTCCTCACCCCGCTTCCCACGAGGCCTGGTCCTCACATCAGGAGGTACAATCTGGTCCTCTAGAAACCTTCCTGGGGGCTGGCAAGGTGGTTCTCAGAGTAAGGTGACCTGAGTTTTAATCCCTAGGACCATGCATGGTGTAGGATGAGAATGAATGCACATGAGTCGAGTTGTCTTCTTCTGAGCTCCTGTCTGTAGTTCAGAAATTCCATCTCTGGTGAATGGCTTTGGAGGAAGGAGAATGTGGTCTCTCTCGACTTAAGGGAAGCTGGGAGTTCCGGTTAGAAGAGCTTGACCGGGAAGCTGAAGTAGACAGGCTGAAGGAAACCCTAGGGGACTCCCCAGTCAGTTCTGTATTCTGCCTGGTGAGCCCCATTTCCCATTACTCACGACCAGTTTAGTCCAATGGGGTCAGCCAGCCGTCCTTTCCTACGGCCATACAGCCCGGGTCTGGTCAAAATCGGCTGGTGAGCATGCGCAGACCTCCAGGTGGTTTAACGAACACGTTTGTTTCAGAGTTTGGTGTGATCTGAGAGCATGAGGTCCTCCAAACCCTGGAAGACGGAACAGAGGATAGATGGCTACTGTCACTGTTTGAGGCCCTTAGGCAAGTAGAACCCAAAGCTTCCCCCCGCCCCCACCCCCGGGATTCCCAAATGCTGGAGTCATCTACTTTGGCCATGCCATTTGATGCTAGATCTTTGACCCTCTCTGTCGCATCCCCTAGTGCCCGCCGTCCCCGACTGACTCCCACCTTCCAAACCCACTCTTACAGACAACCCCTGACCCTGCTGATCTCAGAAGACTTCAGACTTAACAAGGGATCCCCCCGGGCCCATTTGTCTTTGCAGACCATGTTTCCAGAACTCCCAGCTTGCCCAGAGTGGTGTGGCAAATAATGAGAACATAGCCCCAAGAAGAGGGGGGGGCCTATTGAGCCAGCCTGTGGCTCTCACCTCCCTCCGAGGGCGTCCACCCTGCTTTGCGCCTGGACCAGATATTCAGAACAGTCCCTAGAGCTTCCGTGCCTGTAGGAAGATATCTGGGCGCCCTCAGGTCCATTCTACCTGTGACCCACAGAAAAAGTGAACCATTCTGGGGAGGACTGTAGGAAGATTAGCCACGGGTGTAACAGCATCTTCTCCCAGTGAAATCCAGATGGGTGAGCACGTGTGTGCACGTGCGCACGTGTGCTGGCCCTCGTGTGCCCCATGGGCCGTGCATGACATCTTTACCCTAGCAGCTCTGACGCCAGAGGCATGTGCTCACGTGTGCACACGGCAGGCCCACACAGCCGCTCTGCATGAAACCGTGTTGGGGTGCCACTTGGAACAAGAACGATTTGGAGTTGCAAATCGGGGCCACAGTGGGGTGTGGCACCACTAAGAGGGTTGATCAGAGCCAAGCTAGAATTCTTTATGACATCCAAGGTACCCTGCTTATGCTTCAAGGGTAAAGGCCCCGCAGGGTCTGGGATTCTGGAAAATCCCCGCGCAACCACCTCCCAGCCAAGCACCTTCCCTGACACTTCCCACCCGCAAGCCCAGATGGTGCCCGAGATTTAATCGCCACGTAACTCCTCCCCCTCCCCCCCCCCAACACAAGCCAAGGCTGTGAGCCATGGAATACATTTCAAGCCACGCTGTAAACTGTGCTCTTGGATGTCATTGAGCCCTCCCGTGCCAATGACATCACAGTTTCCATGGCAACTAATATAATTAACATGAGGGAAAGGCACAAGGAGGAAGGGAAGGTAGAGAAGGAAACGGGCCGGGCAGAGTCCAGCCTGGAACAGAGAAAAGAACACGGGGTGCAGGGAAGGCAGAAGGACCCATAAATTCCTCTCTTGCCACTTGTTACATCGGCCCCTGGGCGTCACTCCCCTCGTGGCTGGGGCAGGGTGGGGGTGGGGCCGAGCTCCTTGGCAAGCTCTGTCTCCTTCTAAAATACAGAAAGGGCTTTGTCCCCTTTACAGTTATGGAGCTGACTTAGAGAAGCCTGCCTCAGGTGAGGCAGGAGCTCCTGCACCCGCCCTCGGCTCTTGCAGGGTCTGGTGAAGCCAGGGACTTGAGGGGCTTTCCCAGAGCCCAGCTGGGGTCATGCATACTCCCATTCGAACGTAGGTGACTGTGAAGTTAAAATGCTTAAACAAGAAAGCCAGTGTTAGATTTTTTTCTTTCCCCTCTGTTGGGGGAGAGGTTGCAAGGGTGGAGGGCAGGTATGAGGAGAGGGGGAGATGAGTGGGATTGGGGTACATGATGTGAAATTCACAAAGAACTAATAAAAAGTTGAAAGAAAGAAAGGAAGGAAGGAAGGAAGGAAGGAAGGAAGGAAGGAAGGAAGGGCCGGGTAGTGATGGCACACGCCTTTAATCCCAGCACTTGGGAGGCAGAGGCAGGCGAATTTCTGAGTTCGAGGCCAGCCTGGTCTACAAAGTGAGTTCCAGGACAGCCAGGGCTACACAGAGAAACCCTGTCTCAAAAAACCAAAAACCAAAAAAAAAAAAAAAAAGGGAGGGAGAAGGAGGGAGGGGGAGGGAGGGGGAGGGAGGGAGGGAGGGGGAGTGAAAGCCAGCACTTCAGGTCACAATAATGACCCTTTGCCCTTGGCTTGGGTGCCAGCTTTTTGTGAGTTATATTGGTTAAGCTTAGTTCTAGGACTGGTTTATTATTATTATTATTATTATTATTATTATGACTACTATGACTACTAATATTATTATATGTGCATTGGTGTTTTGCCTGCCTGTGTGTGTATTTGAGTGAGGTTCTCTGATACCCTGGAACTGGAGTTACAGACAGTTGTGAGCTGCCGTGTGGGTGCTGGAAATTGGACTGGGGTCCTCTGAAAGAACAGCCAGTGACCTCCTGAGCCATCTCTCCAGCCCCAGGACCTGTTTTTGTTGTTGTTTTGGTTTTTTTAAGGCCCCCAAAGGACCATGTTTTAAAGGTTGGTGTTATTAGGAGATAGTGGAACCTTTAAGAGTGGGGCCCCATGGGAGGTCTTCACATCAGGATCATGGTGCTCTAGGCCTCTGCTCCCCTCTTCTGCCTCCTGCCATTGGCAAGCTGCTTCTTCCCACTGCCTACTCGCATGGTGTGTGTGGATTAGAACCCTTAACTCCAACCTTTTCTATTCACAAGACAACTAATTTGGTGTTTGTTTGTTTGTTTGTTTATATAGCAACAGAAAGCTGACTAAGGGGCATTTGGCATTTCATTCCCAGTCAATAGAAGAACACACTGAAGGTCAGAAAGAACCCACGACTCACTTGAGTTGGCCATAAAAAGCTTTAAAGCTCTGTTCTGTTCAACAAAGTCTCCATCATCATCATCTTCCTCCTCCTCCTCCTCTTCTTCTTCTTCTTCTTCTTCTTCTTCTTCTTCTTCCTCCTCTTCCTCTTCCCCTTCTCCTCCTCCTCTTCTTCTTCTTCTTCCTCCTCCTCCTCTTCTTCTTCCTCCTCCTCCTCTACCTCTTTTCTTTCTTTCTTTGTAAATAAAGATTTATTTGTTTTTATTTTGTGTGTACAGGTGTTTTGCTTACATGTATATAAATGTGCTTCATGTATGCCTGGTCTCAGAAGAAAGTATCAGACCCCTAGAAATCCAAACGTCCATGAGCTGAGAGAAAACGCAGGTCCTCTGCAAGAGCAGCAGGGCTCCTAACCACCAAGACACCTCTCTAGTCACCCGCGCCCCTCCCCGCTTTTTGAGGCAGGATCTCACTATGTAGCCTTGACTGGCCGGGATCTTGTTATGTTGACCAGGCTAGCCTTGAACTTAGAGGTTTGTTTGCCTGTCTCTGCCTGTCTCTGCCTCCCAAAAGTGCTGGGATTAAGGGCATGTGCTACCCCTTCCTCTCCAACTACTCACCTTTTATTTTTCAGAGATGGGGCTTCTAAAGCCCAGGCTGGTCTCAAAGTCACTCTATAGCTGAGGATGTCCCTGATCTCCTGATCCTCCTGCCTCCACCTCCCAAGTGCTGGGATACCCTGCATATGCAGCTGTTCCCAGCATTGACTCTGTTCCGTGCACCCCAGGCCGGGACTTGACAGAGCACGCCTTCGGAGCACACATATTCTCATGGGACCACAACTTCATTTCCACAATGAACTTGTTGCGTGATGGAGACTTCATTGGGGATGCCAGGGTTTACACGGCTGGAGTGACTGATTGGGTGTGTCTTGGGACTTCAAAGAAGATGTCTCTATGACGAAGAGATAGTCAGAGAGGCATTGGCAGATCTGGGGGAACAGGGTGGGGTGGTGCTGGGGGACATATTCACATTGGAACTTCTCAAGGGGCGATGGTCCTCCCCTCCTCTCCTTACTCCTCCCCTCTCCTTCTCCCCTCCTCTTCTTCCCTTTTCTCTTCCATTCCCCAGTGTTTCTGAGGAGTCCTTCCAGTGAGCCACACTCTCCCCTCTAAGCTCTCATCCCTAACACACCCCAGTTCTGATCTCTGGAGTTGATTTTCTTCCCATTCTAAAGACTGTTTTCTTGTCTGCCTTATGGAAAACAAGACCCTGCAATGTCGCTCAGGCTGGCCTGGAACTCATGATCTTTGTGGCTCAGCCTCCCGAGTGCTGGGATTATAGGCATGAGCCACCATGTACGTTTCTAGGGAGAAATGAAGTCATTTACTGGGGCATATTTTTGGCGCAGTAGCTGCTGCATACATGGGCTCTTTTTTAGTCAAGCTTATTAGCGCTGCCTGGCGCCTCGATGTCTTCCTCTATGAACTCTAGGCACAAAAGTTCCCCACAACCCAAGGCTGTGGGATGGGCCAAGTAAGACGTGCCTGTAGCACATGGGCAAGTACTTGGTAATGCTAATTATTATTTATCCAGCTTGCACCAGGAGCCAAGTCAGAACCTGACACTTATTAACTAGCAAACCTCGAAACTTACCTCCAAGCCAGATCTTATCTCCTTCCTTTCCCAGGTGTGGAAACTGAGGCAGGGGGAGGTGAAGGGGCTTGCCCAAAGCCACTGTGGGAACGTTGAGGGGGAACCAGACAAGACTAGGAAGCTGGGGAGGTCACAGTCTTCAAGGGGGCAATTGTGTTTCTAAAACCTGTAGCCTTCAGTTCAACATTCAACTCTAACTTTTAAATTGTGTGTGCATGTGAGTGCATGTGTGCTCATGTGTGTGTGTGTGTGTGTGTGTGTGTGTGTGGTCACACACGCCTGTGCATGTGTGCAGGTGTCCAGCTCTCACTTTTTACCTTATTCTCTCAAGATAAAGCCCTCCATGAGTCTGGAGTTAAAATGGCAGCCAGGAAGCCCCAGAAATCTGCCTGTCTCTTCCTCCAACATGGATGGAATTTCAGGTCATACCTGGTTTTGATGTGTTTGTTTTTTTAATGTGGATGCTAGGAATTTGAACCCTGGCCTTTAGGTTATACAGCAAGTATAACCCTCCCACATACCTACTAAGCCATCTCCCTGGTTCACTTCAGCCTGTCTTCATGACATACCTACTATGTGCTCAGAAAGAACTCTCTCCCCTGCCTTCCCTGCCAGAAAGCACCGGGGCATGTGCAAAGCCCACGTGTCCTTCTTTGGAATCAAGAGCTCAGTGGACAAAGCGAGGCCCCTGTCGGTGGGAGCCTGCATGCAAGCCCTCAGAATGTGCCCTGGGCCTTTGTTCATGCACGGTACCAACAGGAAGACAGCCTACTGACCCCCATTTGCCTAGGGCCTCCCACAGTTCAACACTGAACACCCTCTCAGCACTGGGCAAACCAGAACGATGGCACTTCCCACAGGCTGTAACATGACTTACCAGTCATGGCTCAAGTGCACCTAGGTTAGGCTATCTGCCCTCCAGCCAATAGGAGGAGCTGGAAAGACACCCATCTGTTAGAGGAGAAGCTGGTCTCCTCTACCATCAATTACATAGTCAAGGTCAAGTAGGGTACAAGCTGGGACTGGGGTCAGCTATGTACTGGGGAGGACATTCATCCTTGCCCCGTGTCCATAGACTAGTCATAGCTACTGAGTGGAGAAGGAGTTTGAGCTGGGACTTTCCTTGAGCTTCTGGAGGCTTGATCAGTCACCACCTAATTGCCATATTGTTCTGCTATTGAGTCTGCAAACCCACGCTCTGTATTTTCTTTGGTGCCGTGCGTCGAATCCTTTACTTATCCTTTGCTTTCGAGGGGCAAAGCCTGCTGTTTGGAGCATTGGGTATAAGCATGCACATAACCCTGGGTATAATAATTATGCCGATGCCATCTTGGATCCTGTTTAACCAGGTTGATACAGGCTGTTGAGGTGGCCTTGGGCAGAGGCTCATGCACGGCCTGAATGTCGCATACTTGACCTTAGTAGATTCCAAGACAGCATGTGGCACAGGCAAGCTTGCCAGACCTGACATCAACCTTTCCATGCAGCTGGCAAGACACTGTAGTCCCTATCCTCCATCAGGAATCACTCCGCCATTACAAGTCCCAAAGGAATGGTATAACACTTCCAAGGTCACCCAGTAAGGTTGACCAGTTGTCTGTCTTAGACTTAGCTGACTTGAAGCAAATTATTTGTGCATGGAGGCCCTATTTGTTCATCACATCTACCTCCTGCCTCCTCCCCACAGTGGAACTCGTGAAAAACCCTGGGTCCCCCTTCTCTACAGCTTTTCTCTTACTGCCCATCCTCTTCACTTCCTCCGCCCTCTTGGGTCAGCTTTCTGGTACCAAGAGACCTGGTTACTAGGTTTCAAAATACTTCATCAGGGCACCAGAATAGGAGAGCTAGGGAAAATCTTTTGGGGTAAAAGTCAGTTACACGGCCTTGCAGAAAGGATGTTGGATGGAGCTATCAGTACATCTAATAAGTGACAGAGATGTCCGCATACACCTGTGTGGTGGTTTGAATATGCTTGGCCCAGAGAGTGGCACTATTAGGATGTGTGACCTTGTTGGAGGAAGTGTGTCACCGTGGGGGGGGGGTAGGCAATCAGATCCTCCTCCTAACCATGTGGAAGCTAGTCTTCTCCTAGTGGCCTTCAGATGAAGATGCAGAACCTCAGCTCCTCTAGCACCATCCCTGCCTGGATGCTGCCATGTCCCTGCCTTAATGATAATGGACTGAACCTCTGAACCTGAAAGCCAGCCCTAATTAAATGTTGTCCTTACAAGAGTTGCCTTGGTCATCGTGTCTGTTCATAGCTAACTAAGACATCCTGAAAGGTTGTTTTGTTCAGGGTCAGCTTTGTGGAATCCTTTCCCTGCCACTGATAGCCCTACCAGGCATGAGATGTGACATCCTTGGTAGAATGGAGGGATTAAATGATGTACTGATGAAAGGCTAGGAAGTAACTCACTGTTTGGCTAACAAATCAGGCTCTGAGCTCCCAGAATGCATGCTCTTCTGATAACATCTCACATTTATGAGGCCCCCGAGCTGTTTTGTGCCAAATGTAGTGGGTTGCATGCATCCAGACATGGCTGCCCGTAACCAGTTTGGTGACCTGGGTGACATTTCTTGACCCTGCAGTGTTATTATCCTATGACAGAAGTAAATCTAGTAACCGGGGCTTCAAAAAGAAGAGTCAGGGGACAGGGGATCAGAGGATGGGGGAAGCATGCTCCATTGGAGTAACCCACCCTAAGCCCTACTGCCTATCCCCAGCACCACACAAACGAAGCATGGTGCTGTGTGGTTGCAATTTCAGTGCTCAGAAGATATAGGCAGGAGGATCAGAAGTTCCGGGTCATCCTCAGCTACATGGTGGACTTGAGGCCATCATGGGCTACATGAGGCCCTATCTCAAAAATTAAAGTAAAATGAAAGGGAGGGAAGGAGGGAGTCAGGGGAAAGATTATGATTGACCACAGAGGTAGAGACAGGAGGGATATAATGATCTAGCCAGGTAACACCAGCAATTTTGAGGAGCCAGGAATGGTATCTCAACAACCAGCCCCTTGAAGCCTGCAGAAAGAGTTTACAGGTCTAGCACCTTAATAATTTTGGCCTTCTGGCCTTCGGAACCTCAAGAGAATACCTTTCTGTGTTTAAAGCCATGCAGCCTCTGGTCATTCACCACAGTAGCCCTCGGAAAGTAGGAGTCACATCTTACTTAACAACACTGATGTGACCCAAGCAAGGCGCTGACGGTGGTCCTGTTGTCATGAGAACATCAGCGTGTTCTTTTGCAACCTAAGCTGCCTACGACGCCACCGAGCAGTAGGGCATCACTGTCACAGAATTGGTTTGTTAAAAGGCAAAATGTCATGTGTAGAGTGTGCGGATACTAGAGGGGTTGTCACAGCAGCTTCCTGACTCCGAGGGTCCATACTCTGCTGTCACTCTGACAGAAGGGACAACAGCATGGGATTGAAGACAGGGCCACTTCCATGATGCACACCAGGGGTTTGCGTTTGCATAGTTCAGGACACGCTGTGGGAGCACTGTGTGCATGTGTGCATCATGGAATGGAAACTGTCTGTCCTACTGTGTGCAAGGTCCTACTGTGAGTGTGCTGAGAAAGCCCTGTAGATGAAGCTAGTGAGAGGAAAGATAAAAGAAGGTAAGGAGATCTAGGCAGGAGTTGTGGACCACAGTCAAAAGCAGGAATGGTCTTCCTCTGTACTCTGTAAAATGCAGCATCAAGGGGTGGACTGGCTTAACTGGTGGCTATGGTCTTCATTCAACATTTTAGCCATTCACCCTCTCCAGACCTGACAACCAGAGATTGATGCCAAGACTATTTAAGTCATATTCCATGAGCCTAGAGGATGTAGCTCAGTTGGTACAGTGCTTGCCTAGCACGCACAAGGCTACAGGTTTGGTCCCCAGCTACTACATAAACAGAGCGTGGTGGCACATGCCTGTAATTGCAGGTGGGGGCAGGAAGATCAGATCATTGAGTTAGAGGCCAACCTGGGCTACATGCGACCCTATCTCAAATATAATAAAATAGATAGCTGGGATATAGCACTCAGTCAGGAGTCCATTTTACAATCAGGAGGTCCTGAATGGAGACCCCCCCAGAACCTTTGTTAAAGATGGATGGATGGTGTGTGTGTGTGTGTGTGTGTGTGTGTGAGAGAGAGAGAGAGAGAGAGAGAGAGAGAGAGAACTCTAGCTGGATGTCTCTCTCTGTCCCTCTCTGCCTCATCTTTCTGGACATAAAGGTCAGTGACTGTGCCTGTCTCTGTACCACGAAAGCACATATAGACACACAAACAGGAACGTATACATTAGTACACATAGTTGTGGGACCTTAATGAGACGTGTGGTCATGTCCCAGGTTCTAGCCTGACTCTACCTAGGCAGTCACCTGCCTGCAGCCACACTCTCCCCGCCTCCTGGTTACCTGACCACCCAACTTACTATAACACCCCTCAGCATGTTCTCTCTCTCTCTCTCTCTCTGTCTCTCTCTCTCTCCCCCCCTTGTTCTCCCCTGGCCCTCTTCTTCCTCTATCTCTCTGTCTCTCCATTTTTTCCCCTTTCCACGTGGTCATGGCTTTTCTTATCTATTTTCTCCTCTTCCTTTGTCTTTCTATCTCTTTTCTCTTTTTATTTTTTTAATAATAAAACATCAAAGCTATGGGCCGCCTCTTATTAAACTCGCCACACGGAGCTAGCTGGTACATGCCGTCTGAGACTCTGGGATTCAGTCGGACAGTCTGAGCACAGGTAACGCACAGAGAGATCCACACCAGAACGCCTTCTGTGTGGCATCTCTCTGCGCCCCCGCGCGCCATGTGCGGGACCAGCCAGCGGTGTGACCACCCGCTCCCCGTTGGGCTGAGGCACGCGTGCATCTTGCCTGCGTCCTCTGCATATGCACGCTGCCTTGGCCCGAGAGCGAGGCCCACGTGCTGCCGGCCTGGCCTGGAGCGTGTCCTCGCGTGCCGGGCCTGCGCTTTCTTTCCTTTTTTTCCTACACATAGTAATAATAATAATAATAATAATAATAAATAGTAGTAGTAGTAGTAGTAGTAATATCCCTTTAAGCTCATCATTCATCCCACATCCTCAGAATATACAAGTTGTCTTAGTTATGGTTTTTAAGCAAGTCAGGAGGAAAGAGTTTTTCTGGCTTACACTTCCACATCACTGTTTATCACCGAAGGAAGTCAGGACAGGAACTCAAACAGGGCAGGAACCTGGAGGCAGGAGTTGATGCAGAGGCGCTGTTAACTGCTTTGCTCCCCATGGCTTGCTCAGCCTGCTTTCTTATAAAATCCAGGACCACCAGCCCAGGGATGGCTCTGCCCACAGTGGGCTGGCCCCACCCACATTAATCACTGAGAAAATGCCTTACAGGTGGATCCCATTTCCTCAATTGAGGTCCCTTCCTCTCTGATGGCTCTAGCTTAAGTCGAGACACAAAACCAGTCAATACACAAGTTAGTAAAACAAACAAAAACAAAAACAAACAAACAAACAACTGGCCAGGCAGTGAAGGCGTACGCCTTTAATCTCAGCACTTAGGAGGCAAAGGCAGGCTGATCTCTGAATTCGAGGCCAGCCTGGTCTACAGAGTGAGTTCCAGGACAGCCAGGGCTACACAGAGAAAACCTGTCTCACAAAAACAAAAGAAAACAGGCTGGAGAGATGGCTCAGCTGTTAAGAGCGCTGACTGCTCTTCCCAAAGTCCTGAGTTCAAATCCCAGCAACCACATGGTGGCTCACAACCATCTGTAATGAGATCCGATTCCCTCTTCTGGTGTGTCTGAAAAGAACTACTGCATATTCACATACAATAAATAAATAAATAAATAAATAAATAAATAAATAAAGCAAAACAAAACCCAGGCAAAAAACCCAAACAACTCTCATTTCTCAGTTTAGAGAAGAGATACAGATATTTCTCCGCTGATTTTTTTTTTTTTTTGCAATCCAAAGGGACTAGGGAGCTGGGAACGGTGTATATTTCTTGGGAAGGGGGAGCTTATTCCCTGTCTGTTTTAAAATAGCCAGGCGTATTCTTCATCCTGCTGGCCGGTGGGGGTCTGTTGCTCTGGGAACAGAGGCTCGGCCTGGCGTGGAGGAGGTAGTGAGTGAAGGCTTGAGTCTTCAGATTTACTGCCTCAGCGCTTCTTTGGTTCCTGTGGAGTGGCCACTGGAGAGAGACTTGGCTGCAGATCGCTTGGAAGCAACATGCAGAAATGCTGTTCATAACTAAATATAACTCACGTCTGAAATGCCTTTCGCCAAGCCCCGGGAGCGTCCACAATACATTATCTCACTAAATCCGCTCAGGAGCTGAGAGCAGGAGCGCCCTCCCTCCTTTCTTAGGGAGGGATGGATGGAGGTCCTCGAACCCTGGCCATCGTTGCACCGACTGGGGTCCTACTGGGCTCCTTGGAAGGCCCGGAACTCATGAAGGTGCCCTGAGACAAACAGCCAGGACCAGACTATTAGGTATGTCAATTCTAGTTGCTGTAACAAATGGACTTCCAAGTGCCTATGACTCAATACCACAGCCGCTTATTTATCCCACACTGGGTAAAATCCCAAATGGGTGCCCCTGCTTGACAGGCAGCTTTCAGTGGGTCCTATTGGTATTCCGAACTCCTCCAGCTCACGGCGGTGCCCATCTCTCAGCCTCCACCCCTTCTGCATTAGCCTGCACCAGGGACAGGGCTTTATGAGTCAGGCCTAGAAATGTTACCCTGGCTATCACTTCTATGCGCATTCATTGGGTAGATGTGGGTCATGCGGCTGTACTTGCAAAGGACGCTGGGAAATGTAGTCCAGTCCTGCCGCAGCCCAAAGAGGAAGAAGTCCAGCAGTGCCCAAGCCGGACTATTTCCTGAGAACCTCAGTTCTTACCTATTGCTTTAACCGGGTCAGTTCCGATTTTATTCATATTACATATATTGCATAAGAATTAGGTGGAGGCTATGTTTAGGAACACACACACACACACACACACACACACACACACACAGAGTCTTATGTGTCAACAATTAAGAAAAAGAAAAGACCATGAATTTGAAAGGGAGCCAGGGGCGTGGTATACTGATTGAAGGAAGGAGGGAGGAAGGAGTGGGAAACGATGTAATTATAATCTCAAAAGATAAAAAGAAATACTTTTTAAAAAATCAGTCTGAAAGAAGGGTGTGTTTGTTTGCTTGTTTCCTGAGACAGGGTCTCACTATGTAGGCCAGCTGGATTGGAATTTGCTATGTAGACCAGGTTAGCCTTGAACTCCAAGTGCTCGTATTAAATAAAGGCTTGTGTCACTTGGATCAAACTATCTTCTTTTTTTTTAAAGTGTGTGTGTGTGTGTGTGTGTGTGTGTGTGTGTGTGAGGGCTTTCTCTTTCCACCCAAGGATCCAACAGTCTCCAGTCCCTCTCTTCTGGGGTCATAGCTGTTCACTAGCAAGCTGGTATTTCAGACGGGTTCTGGGATCAGAACTCAGGTCCTCAAGCAAACTCAAGAGACTTTGAATCTCGATGCACATGTGGGGGCCCTGCGCTTGTGGGGGCCCTGCGCATGTGGGGACCCTGCGCATGTGGGGGTCCTGCGCATGTGGGAGCCCTCTGGCCAGCAGAGAAAGCAGAGGGACAGCCTGGAATTGGGAATGGGGCAGCACAACTCTACAGCCCTCCTCCCACTGTCCGGGGAACTGCAATTCATGACCCATCTGTGTGGCAATCACCCAGTCCTGTCAAGACAAGGCGAGCTTATCCTCATGTAAGGGGATCTGCAGAGTCAAGGCTAAGAATCCATCTTGGCATAAGCCTGGAACACAGAGGACTCTAAGCAGGGACAGGGTGGTGTCTTCAGCCCAGCGCTCCAACTTGGCTGGGCAGTGTCTCGTGGGGCTTCTCTGATGGCCCAAGGGAGATATGTGGGAAGAGACAGAGAAAAGAGCCAAAGAGGAGATTCGGAGGCAATGGGCAACTGCTGGGTTGAGTTGTGTCCCACCGCGAAGGAGGAAGGAAGGCACACTAGACCTAGTGAGAATAGCATCCTGATTGGATGCTATTGGTTCCCTTGAGGTGTGCTTAGACAAGCAGACTTGTGCAGGTTAGAGAAAGCCAAGCCACAGTCAGACAGTGATTCCTGGGCCTTCAGTGCTGAGACTCTGGGCTGCCCCATTATCCCCTCACCTCCACAGACCCCTGTGCTTGGTCAATATCCTCCCTCAGGCTGAGACAGACTCACCTTGTCTCCTGCACTCTTACCTACCTAACCTTCATGGATTCAAAAAAATCAGAATTCTTAGGAGAGAAAATAAATTCTGGGCAGATCAAATGATGTTGATAATCACCTGAAAGGTGAAAGTGGGGAGCTGTCTACCTAAAGTAGAACCTTCAAGATGCAGTTCGGGGGACACAGCGCAGTGACAGAAGCTTTAAAGTCTGAAAACTTGAGGCTCTGGATTCCCAGTCCCTCAAAACAATCTGACAGAGGACAGGGACCGTGTTTGAACTTAGATGCTTCCGGGGAGCCCTCAAGGAACAACGTGAAATCTAGTACGGTGGACAAATGTCCCACAATCCGATGGGGTTCTGGCTTTGTCCTAGAATGAACAGGCCCCACAGCTGTCCAGTTTGTTCGTCCTCACCCAGACCTTATCCCTGGCACATAATCGGGGTGTCTTGCAAGTGACTCTCCCAAGGGTCTCCCTTGCCTTTTCTCTTCCAAGTTCAGTCTCTACTTAAAAAGAAATTATTTCACTATTTATGTGCACCTGGGTGCATGTGCCCATGAAGGCCAAAGGAGCTGGAGTTATAGACAGCTGTGAACTACCCTAAGTGGGTCCTGGGCACTGAACTGGGGTCATCATAGGAGCAGCAGGTGCTGGCTCAAACTACTCTCACCTGCTTTTTCCTTAGCCTCATAGACTCAGCATGGTCCTCATTAAATAGCTTGCCCTGGGCTCACTACACCTCCTACAGAGCTCACGGGTGTGTGTGTGGGGAGGGTGGATATTGTCATTCCAGGGGCATGCCTGTCTACAGGTGTCTCAGTGGGTTGGAGAGAGACAGACATGACGTTTTTGACGCTTTATACTCCCCCCCTCAATCTCCAGCCCTCCCTCCTTTCAGCCCTAAGCAACCACTGATCTAATTTGTCTCTAGACATTTCTCTATTCCGTAAGCGTATGAAATCGCAGCTGCCTGTGGTTTCACACTTGTGATCTCAGGACGTAGGAGGTGGATGGAAGAGGATCAGAAGCTTAAGGTCATCCTTCGTTACTTGTTGAATGAAAGGCTAGCCTGGACTACCTGAGGCCCTGTCTCAAAAATAAATGAATAAAGATCCAAGGCCAGTAAGATGGCTCAGCAAGTAAGTTGCTTGTCATCGAGCCTGATAACTGACCTGCGGAAATTGCCCTCTGACCTCATGTGTTTTCTGACACACCTATGAGTGTAAACCCTGCCTTTCCCTGAAAAAAATAAGCGAATAAATGGATATGAATTACATTTCAAGAATATAAAATAGTGCCAGATGTGATATTCCAGCACTCAGGAGGCAGAGGCAAGCAGATCTCTGAGTTCCAGGCCAGCTTGGTGTACAGAGAGAATTCCAGAACAGACAAGGCAACCCAGAGAAACCCTGTCTTGAAAAAAAAAAGTGTATAGCCAGGCAGTGGTGGCGCACGCCTTTAATCCTAGCACTTGGGAGGCAGAGGCAGGCAGATTTCTGAGTTCGAGGCCAGCCTGGTCTACAGAGTGAGTTCTAGGACAGTCAGAGCTACACAGAGAAAAACCCTGTCTCTAAAACCAAAATAAAATAAAATAAAAATTGTATATGTATATGTGTATAAGTATGTATATGTATATATGTACATAATGTATATGTATATATAAAATTAAAAGGTACCATTTGTGTGATAAAGTTTCTTGTCAGATTAAAAAGGAACCTGCAGGAATGATGGGAGGTGAGCCTCTCTTTCTTTTGTAAAGTGGGTGTGTTTGCGTGTGCATGCGTGCACTCGTGTGTAAGAGTGACAATGTTATGTGTCACTCTCAGGAACACAGCCAAAACTCCTTTGAGGCAGTATCTCTCATTGGCCTGGAACTCATCAGTTAGGCTACACTGGCTACTAGAGAGCCTCAGGGATCCATCTAAGACTGCTTCCCTGAAACTGGGGTTTCATACCCAGGCCACCACACCCAGCTTTTTAAACATTGGTTCTGGGGAAGGATCAGAGTCACCTCCTCGTCTTTCAAGACAAACACCTTATTGACTGAGCCACCCACTCATCCCTACCTCACCCAACCCCGGTCCCCTGCTTCTGCCCCATTTCCGTTGGCCACACAGGAATCGCTCGGTGAGTGACTGGGACAAATACATGATCTCGGAGTCTACAAATGTGAGCCAGGTACTTTCCCCAGCCCAGGTTATGAATTGTGCAATCCGTGGGTACCGCTTGGCAAAGGATCCCTCCCCACTTTGCAGCTGGGGAAACTGAGGGTGAAGATTGCTGATCTGTGCCTTGAGGGGATCCCAGAAGAGCAAACTTTTGACAAGCCTCCCACACCGGGAGGGTGGATGGTGGTGGTGGTGAAAAGAGGGTGTTGACCTTCACTCTATATTCTCTGGGCTCTCTTCCCTCCCGGGGGTTGGGAATTAGATGTTCAAACAGGATAACGGGAATGCTAACTGTATTCCTGTCAGTCTGGAATCACTGACAGGACCCTCGACTAAAGATCCCAAGCTCGTGGGGGCCCATGGCACAGCCGGGATGCGGATGCGCTACGCATCATTTTACACACCAGCTGGGCTTCCAGCCGAGCTGTAAGTCAACGATTTTATAAATTGGATCGTATTTTAGAGAATAGATAAAAGAGAGAAGCTGTGACTCCTCGGGAAGAATCCGTGCACGAGGTGGTAATCAGGCCAGATTTATGATTTCTGTAAAGACGGAGATCAGAGATAAATGTCAGCCAGCCAGGCATCCTGTGATAATTAATTAAGAGTCTGCTGGAGTCATAGGTGTGAGCCTGGCTTTAAATGGCTTTTCTTTTTATTAAAATCTCACAGAAAGCAAAGCCAAGAGCATGGTGTTTCCAGGGTAGGTGTTACTTACGCTCCACTTAAGAGTTGGGGAAACTGAGGCTCTGGGAGTACATGACTGACGGACGGCCACGGAGTTAAGTAACAAAGCTGAGATTCTGTGGACCAGAACATTAGGGATGCTTCTGCGCCTTCTGGGAGACAGGGATGGTGGGGTGTCAGTCCTGAGGTCAGCAGACTACCTGTTGGGAATAGTAACCATATCCTTAACCTGTCCCCAGGGTACCAAAGGTGTCATGTGTTCCTATGGAGCAAGTTATGCCCAAACTGAGCATTCCCTCACAGCAAACGTGTCTCTGGGAATCAGTCCTGCTGAACTGCTCAGCTGAAGGTTGTGGTTGCAGCTCAGGGTCTCTCGTGAGGTCGCCATCGACATGCAGCAGTTACCAAAGCTGAACGGGGCTACAATACCCTTTCCCAACAAGATGGCGCCTTGCATAGCTATTTCCGGGGGTGGGGTTGGGGGCGGGGTCTCAGTTCCTCCCGGTTTGGTCCTCTCCACACGATTGCTTGAACATCCTCACAATACGGCGACTGACTTTCCAAGAGGAGAAAGAGAAGTCACAGTATATTATATTTCTGGTCAAAACGGGGTAAAAATCCAAGCGCCCACCGATGGATGGGTAGATACATAAATTGTGGTACATCCATACAGTGGGACATTATTTGGCCGTGGAGCAGAACAAAGTACTCATGATGCTATGATGTGTATGAATCTTGAAGTTGTGCTAAGCAAAAGGATCCAGACACAAAGCGTTCATAGTTTCATTATGAATTAATTCACTGCAAATGCCCTGAATACACAGAAAGTTGATTCGGGGTTTCCTGGAGCTGCGGTGTAGACCAGATGGAGAAGTAACAATGGCAGAACATTCCAGAATTAGATAGCAGGGATGATTGCACAATCTTGTGAATATATTAAAAACCACTGCATTGCACATGTGTACTGGAGAGCTACTTGTGACGTATGAATTTTAACTCAACTGAAAAAAAAAACCAACCATTTTAACTGCACATGCCATGTCATTCGAAGTCTTTCCTGTATAGCAATCTGTTGTCGTGAATATTCTCAATCGTCCATTCTCTTGTTAGGGGTCCTTTGTGTCAGTTCTCATCTGTCTTGGGTGCCCTGGCATGGATTGCCCTGTCTGTGTGTGGTGGTGTCTTCAAGGAGCCTGCTGTGGAGCACTAGTGCAGGATGCAGGGTCAGGAGCCTCCTGCAGGGAGCACGGGTGCAAGTTGCAGGGTCAGAAGCCTGCTGTAGGGATGTAGGAGGTTTCTGTATCTTCTGTTTCACAGCCTGGCTTTCTAGAACTCCTTTCTGAGCCTACAGAGACCGAGCAGGGAAACAGCTCTGCCTCCCCACTTGGCCCTGCGAGCCCCCTGAGGTCTCAGAAAATAGGGCAACCAGAATGGAAAACAAATCTCACCAATCAGTAGGTGTGCTGCTCTCCCCACGCTGGTGCTCAGAGACCCGCTGGCCGGCAGCAGGGCCTCCCCCATCAGAAAGTATTAATGAATATTCACAGGACTCATTAAACATTTCCCCGTGTGGCTGAGCAAAACAGTGCTGAAACCCCCAAGCCATTAACACACACACACACACACACACACACACAAAAGGACGGAGAAATATTACAGGGGCTGGGGCAAAAGCTGCCGGAGCCTCTGGGGAGAGACTGATTTTTAGTGTTGAAACTCAACCTAGTTGCATGGTTGGGCTGGTGTTTCTGAGGAGTCTGTGTCCAGAGTCTCCATGACTCCAGTCAGTCCTGTTTGTGGAAGCGCTCTTTCAGATAGTCGCAGACACACACTATGGTGCCTGAGCCATCATGTTTACGCGACAGTTCTGAGAGTTGAGGGTTTCTCTAGGAATCCCCTTGTTGAATGCTGATGGCTAATCGATAGTCCCAGTGCAGATACTCTGACCCCACTTGACAGGTAAGGAAACTGAGACATATAGTTACTGGTGCACTGTACTGGGGCCAGATCACTTTGTTCTTCTTGAAGCGTTGATTGGCCAAGATGCCTCCATCAACCACAGTGGGGTAGTCTAGCACGGGTCTATCCCCCAACTTAGAACCCAGTATAAGAGTAGAGTAGTTACAGGCCATCATAGGTGTCTGGAGGAGCCTTTGTGCCCCTCTCTGTGAGTGCAAGTCTATAAGGTACCCAGGAAACAGACAGCTGTGTGCAGAGAGAACCTTCTCATGTCCAAAGTGATGAAAGTCATGGGAGTATAGCAACAAGCTTGAGAGTGGCTGGGCCAGTTGATGGAGAACATTCTAGAAGGGCCCAGTTTCCAGTTGCCTGTGAGGGAACCAATAGGAAAGGGGATGTGGTGGGACCCTAAGGATCTTCCATTCTTGAAAGCTCTAGCTGTGGCTACCTGGAAGTGATGGACTCCTCTCCAGGACTCTGAGTATTTTACCCTGAATAGGAAGAAGAGGAGGAGGAGGGGGAAGAGGAGGAGGGGGAGGGAGAGAAGAAAGAGGAGGGGGAAGAAAAAAAGAGGAGGAGGGGAAGAAGAGAGGAGGAGGGAGAGAAGAAAGAGGAGGGGGAGGGAGAGAAGAAAGAGGAGGGGGAAGAAGAAAAGAGGAGGAGGGGAAGAAGAGAGGAGGAGGGAGAGAAGAAAGAGGAGGGGGAGGGAGAGAAGAAAGAGGAGGGGGAAGAAGAAAAGAGGAGGAGGGGAAGAAGAGAGGAGGAGGGAGAGAAGAAAGAGGAGGGGGAGGGAGAGAAGAAAGAGGAGGGGGAAGAAGAAAAGAGGAGGAGGGGAAGAAGAGAGGAGGAGGGAGAGAAGAAAGAGGAGGGGGAGGGAGAGAAGAAAGAGGAGGGGGAGGGAGAGAAGAAAGAGGAGGGGGAGAGAGAGAAGAAAGAGGAGGGGGAAGAAGAAAAGAGGAGGAGGGGAAGAAGAGAGGAGGAGGGAGAGAAGAAAGAGGAGGGGGAGGGAGAGAAGAAAGAGGAGGGAGAAGAAGAAAGGAGGAGGAGGGAGAAGAGAAGGCAGGCCAAGGAGAGAAAGACTAGGAGGGGGAAGGGGAAGAAAGGGAGGAGGGGAAGAGGGGGTGGGGAAGGAGAACTGCCAAGGACCAGCCTCAGCTTGAAGAGGGGTTCTGAGAGAAGGGGTGTTTAAGAGCAGTGAAACAAGCAACTGGAAGTCAAATCATGGGTTACAAACTGACAGCCTGTGTTCTGCCCAAGCCACGTTGCTCTCTCTATGTTCTGCTTTCTCCGGAGTTCTCCAGACAGCTCTCTGCTCCAGACAATTTTCTTGCAATTCTAAAAACTCTCTGGGTAGCTCATCTCTTGCTGATCTGCCCAGCTTTTCATTTGGATATCAATTCAGTAATTACCCCAGGTTCCCTTTTGATTATCCCATCATCCGCATTCCAAGATCCCAGCCTCTTGATTCTTAGAAAGAGACAGCAAGCACAAGAATAAGATAGCTGAGTGGGACCCTGCTCTGAAATTACCATTCCTACCATGCCTGAACCTAGACCTAAAACCCCCTCTGTCCAAGGCTGACCTTGAACTCAGGAATCTGCCTATCTATGTATCTACTTGTCTTTGTACTTTTCTGACAAGCTGGCTCACCAGCGCAGTGGCCTCTGTTCCTTTAGGTCTGTGAAGCTCCTTACACAGTTCATTTTGCATGCTTATATTTTGCATAGCTGAGAAATTATATATTTTCAAACTCATGTTTTCAGTGTTCTTTCCCACAGCCGTAAGAGCTGTCCTGAAGAACAACACAGTGCTCTACCATTTTGCTGACACATGGACACACCCTCGCCTCCCAGACTCCTGCTGTCTCTGACTATCATGGAGTCATTAACCTTGACAGAGAGGACATTCCTCGAAGGAGGAATGTGAAAAGATGTATACTATTATACAAATAAGTCTTACACCCACTGCAGCCATCAACAGTCATGGGGGCCTATACCCTGATGACTCTGTTCCAGGGATGGGAAACCATGTCATACTGTCTCTTACATGGCCAACCTGAATTCAGCAGACAATGATAGTCGCTTTGATTGAGCAGTCAACATGTGACTGAAACAGACTCAGTGGGTCTTCTGAAAGGGCTGCTGGCTGGTTCCTCTTCACATAGAACTTCAGCTAAACATTCTCCAAGACGTCTTCACAGTCTCATGTGGCCTTTAAACCCCCATTTTAGGACAAAGCAGCCAGGGCCCAGAGTAGATCTGGCTTGGGTTGGTCAACTACAGCTACACAACATATTCCCTGGGTGTTTCCCTTAGGAGCCACAAGGTTGGGGTCATGAGAGATGGTTTTCCTACCTCAGATGTCTGAGGAAGTCACAGGCTGGAGGTGACATCGAGTAGTCATGATGGGAAGCCTTTGTGGGGGCTGGACTCTAACTGTTAGTTACTTTCCTGACCAAAAGCAACTTGAGGAGGAATGGCTTTATTTCAGCTAACAACTCTCAGGTCATAATCTATCACTGAAGGAAGTCAGGACAGGAATTCAAGCAGGGCAGGTGGAGAGGTCAGCTCAGGAACTTTGAAAAATTCCACCAGACCCCTCCCCTCCTGGAAGAGAAGGTCATGGAACACTTAGGCTCCCCTCCCCTACAGAAGGGAGAAGCTAATTAACATTCCTCAGACCACAAGGGGGGGGGACCGACCATTGCTACCTGCAGGTGGGGGAGGCCCAGAGCACATAGACACATTCCACAGGACAGACCATTGGCCACCTACAAACAAGGGAAGTCCTTGCTACCTCATTCCTTAAAGACCAATCAGTTTAAAAGTCACACTGTTCTGCCAATCACATTGTACCTAATGGCTGCTGCTCTGAAAACTGTATAAAAACTGACCAAATGGGCTGCACAGGGTCGCCACCTCTCCTTCAGGTGTAGGATGACCCCAACATGTTGGAACCATAAATTCCTCTTGCTTTTTGCATGGATTACCAGCTCCGAGTTGTTCACTCAGGGGGTCCTCGGTAAGCTAAGGCTCTCCAGAGTCTTACATAGGAACCAGGAGGCAGAAGCTGATGCCGAGACCATGGAGGGATGCTGCTTACTGGTTTGCTTCTCATTAATTGCTCAGACTGTTTTCTTATAGAACCCAGGACCACCAGCCCAGGGATGGCCCAGCCCACAATGGGCCAGGCCCTCCCCCATCCATCACTAGTTAAGAAATGCCCTACTTGGGCTGGAGAAATGGCTCAGCAGTTAAGAGCACTGACTGCTCTTCCAGAGGTCCTGAGTTCAAATCCCAGCAACCACATGGTGGCTCACAACTATCTACAAGATCTGACACCCCCTTCTGGAGTGTCTGAAGACAGCTACAGTGTACTTAGATATAATAAATAAGTTAATCTTTAAAAAAAAGAAAGAAAGAAAAGAAATGCCCTACTGATGGAGGCATCTTCTCAGTTGAAATTCCCCTTCTCAATAACTCTAGCTTATGTGAAGCTGACATCCAAACCATCCTCTTAGTGGGTCTGCTGATGGGGCTGCTGGCTGGTTCCTCTTTATGTAGAACTTCAGGACTGGCTAATTTGTGCCTATTATGTGACTGCTGACTCCTCTAGTATGAGGCCATGGTGAACTGAGTGACCCAGCCCTGGAAGTCTCTCTGTGCCTCAGCCACATCCCTTCCTT
The DNA here is from genome assembly GCA_036184795.1 of Tokudaia tokunoshimensis. Taxonomy (NCBI): domain Eukaryota; kingdom Metazoa; phylum Chordata; class Mammalia; order Rodentia; family Muridae; genus Tokudaia; species Tokudaia tokunoshimensis. The sequence goes on along the minus strand of BTHU01000006.1, from coordinate 8,546,919 downwards.
AGAAATGACTCACTAAGGGAAGTGACTTAAGCCATCATTAAGGAGAGAGGTGAGGGCCCCACCTTAGACAACAGGGGTGTCACAGGGTTTGTGTGGGCACCAAAAACACCCCAGGGCTCCAGTCCTGTAACAAGGGTGAGGCTCCGCAGACGGATGTCAGTTCTTGCTGGAGGATGCAGCAGCCTCCCCCTTGATCTCTTGTTAATTAAACTAAAAAGCAGAAAACTCCTGTGTCCAACTACAGCAGATTTTTTTTTCCTATTAAGGTATAGCACAAGCTGGCCCCAAATTCTGGGTTTTTTTTTTTTTTTTTGTTTTTTTGGGTTTTTTTTTGTTTTTTCGAGACAGGGTTTCTCTGTGTAGCCCTGACTGTCCTGGAGCTCACTCTGTAGACCAGGCTGGCCTCAAACTCAGAGATCCTCCTGCCTCAGCCTCCCAAGTGCTGGGATTAAAGGCGTGCACCACCACCACCCAGCCTCCCCTTAGATTTCAAATTCTAAATTATATCAAGTATTTCCAGAGAATATTTACTACCCAAACTGAATTTTGAGGTCAGTATGAACAAAAAGAGAATGAACCAGTACATTAATGTTCTGATATTGGTCACATGTAGAGTTGGTAATATTTATACAATATTGGGTTAAATAGAGTCAACTTTTATTTAGAGGGATGTGTGCGCTGGAGGTGAGCTCACCAGGCATGTAAGTATGGAGGCCAGAGGTGGGCATCCAGCATCTTCCTTTACTGTTCTCTGCCTTTTATTTTTATTATTTTTGATTGTGTGTAGGTTTGTGTGTCGGCCTGTGGGTATCTGCACATGAATACAGGTGCATACAGAGCATCTCCTGGACAGAGTCCCTTTAGAGCTGGAATTACAGATAACTATGAGCCACCTGCCATGGGTGGCAGGAATCAAGCCTGCATCCTCTGGAAGACCAGCAAGTACTCTTAATTTTAAGCCATCCCTCCTGCCCTCTAAGACTATCCAGAAGTACCCAGATTGTCCTATTCTCAACTTCCAGCCAAGTCCTGGAATTATAGCCACGCCATGCCAGAGCCAATCCTCACATAGAGTGTGAGTGGCCAGAACGCAGGTCCTCAAGCTGAGCAGCAAGCAGGCTGCCTCCCTGTCTTAGGTCTTGGTGGGTGTTTGTTGATTTTGAGACAGCGTCTCACATTTCCCAGGCTGGCCTCGAACACTCCTATGTAACTGAAAAGGATCTTGAATTTCTGATTCTCCTGTTCCACCTCCCAAGTTCTGGGGTCACAGAGGTGTGCATCACACTCAACTCTAAAATACTTATTGAAATTAGTTTAACCATCATCTATCTATCTATCACCTATCTATCTATCTATCACCTATCATCCATCTATCTATCTATCACCTATCATCTATCTATCTATCTATCTATCTATCTATCTATCTATCTATCTATCTATCTATCTATCTCCTATCATCCATCCATCTATCTATCATCTATCTATCTATCTATCTGTCTGCCTATCACCTATCTATTATCTATCTATCTATCTATCTATCTATCTATCTATCTATCTATCTATCTATCATCTATCACTTATCTATCTATCTATCTATCTATCTATCTATCTATCTATCTATCTATCACCTATCTTCTATCTTTCTGTCTGTCTGTCTATCTATCTATCTATCTATCTATCCATAATATATATTGGTCTGTCAGTTCTGGGGCCTTACACATGCTAGAACAATATTTGTATCCTACCACAGGGCTACACCTCCCCTCTCTAAATGTTCTGGATTCATGAATGGATCCACAGTTCCTATCTTCTTGGTTCTTACTGCCCAAAGAGGGTGGCTTTCAGATGATTAATCAAAAGAACTCATTGAATAATGACCACGTCACAGCAGAAATCAGGGAGGGGGCTGTGAGTTTCTAGCAGCCACGTAGCCCAGGTTGGTTGACTCTAGAGGCATTGTGTGGGCGGGGGGACACAGAGCCAGGTGTGAGTGCCTCAGAGGTGGGTTGAGGCTCTGTGCCAAGGGCAGGCTAGATCTTTGGGCTCAGGGTCTGAGGATGGAATAGGTAGACTGGGGATGGCTTTTGATGTGTGTAGATGGTATCTGGGCCAGCTGCCCAAAACTGTCAGGTTGGCGCTTGCTGGTTCCTGCTCTGCAAACCTCTGTGTCCTCTGGGTGTGACTCCCGTGGCTATGTTGGGGATCCTATGAGATCTACAAAAGCCAGAGTGCCAAAGAGGGGTGGTCTTGGTTCTGACTGAGGGCTGATTCCAGACCCTGATCCCTTCCTAAGCATAGACCAGGGCAACTGTGGTCACTCACGCTCAGTTCATGCCAGCTCGGGTTGTGAGCGTGTACGGTTGGTGGATGTCCACATATTCTCGGGGAATTCAAAATCCTTTATCCACATAGCTATGAATGGTCTCTCTCACACACACCTTTATTAAAGACAAGGTCTCACCGTGTAGCTCAGGCTGGTCTGGAGTTTGTTACCCTCTGGCCTCAGCCTTCTGAGTGCTAGAATACCAGGCCAGTGCCCATGAAGGACTCAAGTTCTCGGCACTTTGTTGCTTGGGGCCTTTGTGTGGGCTCCTGTCCCTCTCCCCAGACCCCTCCCTGCCCCCAGGACCACTCCTTGCTCCTGCTTCCTAAATCTGTATTTTTGCATCCTTAAAGCTCAGATTGAAGCTGCAGTCTATCTCTGCCTGACCACTGTTTCTAATCTTGCCTTTGCCCGGCGTCTCCAGAGTGACCGTTGGTCTCATCTGTCTGCGGATGTTCCGTCACTACTCAGGCCTCAAGGTCTCACATGCCTTCCATCCTCTACTGCTTTGTATGTTTCCTCTCTCCTGTACCAGAGAACAAGCCTCATGTGTGTGTGCATATGCGCATATGTGTGTGAGCATGTGTATGTGTGTGTAAGAACAAGTGCCAGTGTGTGCATATGTATGTGCATATCTATATATTCATTATGTGTACATGCAGGTGTGCAAGTGTATGTATTCCTGTGTTAGTACACATGTGTGCATGTGTGTGCTAGTACACATATGTGCACATGTATGTTAGTACACATGTGTGCATATGTGTGTTAGTACACATGTGTGCTCATGCATGCGAATGTGCATGTGTACTCAGGCATGTATCTGTGCCATTCATATTTGTTTACATGAGCTTGAAACATATCTTGTCTAGTGCCTGAAATCTTCCTGGCAGATGCTCCTACCGCATTTGTGGGACGACCTTATTCCTCTTCCTCAAACAGATCTAAAGTTGGATCTAGGAACCTCACAGGTGGCCAGATATGTGCAACAAAATGCAACTAGAGAAGGAATACCTAGGTAACGTAGGTAATGACACCATCTGTAGGTGGTGTACCATAGATGTACAGAAGGCACATGAGAGTGTGTGTGTGTGCACGTTTGTGTGTGTGCACGTTTGTGCGTGTGTATCCGCGTGCATGCACAAAGAGTGGGTCAAACAAATGGAAGACAGGTGCACACTGGGAACCAGTCCATGATTCTTACTTCTCAAGCATCCTTTTAATATGGCTTACTGGTTTTTTTTCTATAAGCCCTTTATTGACGTTTGATCTTTGTACCCTATCACGTATCTCTTCAAGTGCACAGTCTGAAGGTCTTTAGCATGCTGTGTAAGTTGTGCATGGATTGAACTCTTACCCTGCAATGGTAGGAATTAACCACCAACTTGACAGGATCTAGGGAACCTCCCAGGAGATGGCCTCCAGGCATGCTTGCAGGGGATCATCTTGATTTTGTTCTCTGAGGTAGGAAGACCTGCCCACTGTGGGTGGTGCCATTCCCCTGACTGGAATGCTGGACTGTGCAGAAGCGACAGGGGGCTGAGCAGTGGCCTGCACCCATGGCTCTCTGCTTCCTGACTGTGGAAGGATGTGCTGTGACCAACTCCCTCAGGTTCCTGCTGCTGTGACTTCCCAACCGTGATGGATTGTAACTTGGAACTCTGAGCAAAATAAACCCTTTCTCCCTGAAGTTGCTTTGGTCAGAGTATTTTATCATAGCAACGGGAGACACCCCAAAAGGAAAACACATCCCCACGAGTAGCCGATCCCGTTTTCCAACCTTTTATGCACTGCCAGTTAGGCTCCTGCTGTCTGTGAAGAATTCCCTCCGCCATGGTTCCCCATCCTTCATGCTCTGTGGCTTCATCCCCTGCCTGGCTCTGGCTTCACCTCTGATGATAGACTCCCAGCATCCTGGTTATCTCTGCATCCCTCAGAGCTGACGCTGTTCCTGGTCCCTGGCGGGGACTCATTGAAATCAAGCAGTTTCAGGTATAGATGGAGAGGGTGTGGATGGGGCTGTAGGTTAGGACCTAATGACACCGCCTTTTGGGAAATCAGATCTGTTTGTGTGGAAAAGGCATCTCCTTAACCTCAAGGTACAGAGAGGATGGTACAGGCTTAGGAGTCAAACGGACTCACTCAGGAATTCAAATCCTGCCTCTGTTACCCACCAGCCAGGCTGTCCTTGGAAATCAATTCCTTACCTTTAAAATGGGTAGAGCTACTCCGACCGACATCGTGGGGTGCACTGAGGACGGGGAAGATGGAAAGAACATAACAGGGATACCTGCTTGGGTGATTGAAAACTTGAGACATAGCACACATTAATCAGATTCACATTTTTTAACTTAAAATTTCTATTATGCTGTGTGTGTGTGTGTGTGTGTGTATGTGCGCGTATGTGTGCTACCATGGCCTGTGTGTGGAGGTCAGTGGACAGCTTGCAGGAATCAATTCTCTCCTTCTACCATGTGAGTCCTCAGGCTGTCAGGCTTGGCAGCAAGCATTCTCACCCACTGAGCCCTCTCGAGAGTCCCCCACACTGACACTGTAGGCAGCCGGAAGTGACCGTGAGTCCCTGCACTTGGGAAGCAGAGGCAGGGGGACACTGTTTGAAATCAGCCTGAACTCTTAGAGTCTCACACACACACCAACAATCACTTTGGGATTTCACCATTTTTAAGAGTGTGATGACATGGTAAGTATGAATTCACTCAGTGGACACAGGCTCCGTGTTCTTATTCGTGCTGCAGGGAACAGTCAGGGTTTGTGTCTTTGGGGTATTTTTGGATTTTAGAATATTTTCGAATACACAAAGAGGCTGTCAGTCAGGACTCAAATATGCTTCATTCACACAGTTGAAAGTGAGACAGACTTTGTTGGATGCTTCTTTTAGTTTTTGTTGTTGTTGTTGTTTTATTTTTCTTTGGGGTGCTAGGGATGGACACCGAGGCCTTGCACCACCAGCATTTGGATCGAAACCCCTCCCATGGACTGGAGAGATGGCTCAGTGGTTAAGAGCACTGACTGCTCTTCTGAAGGTCCTGAGTTCGAATCCCAGTAACCACATGGTGGCTCACAACCATCCGTAACGAGATCTGGCACCCTCTTCTAGTGCATCTGAAGATTGCTACAGTGTACTTAGATATGATAATAAATAAATCTTTGGGCCGGAGCAAGCAGGGACTGAGTGAGCAAGGTTAACAAGAGTGAGTGGGGTCAACTGGAGTGAACAGAGGTCCTGAATTCAAATTCCCAGCAACCGATGACTCACAACCATCAGTACAACTACAGTGTACTCATATATACATTAAATAAATAGATAAATAAATAAATGAATAAATAAATAAATCTGGAAGGAAGGAAGGAAGGAGGAAGGAATCCCTCCCATGAGGCCACACTGAGGTTTCTGTCACGCAGTATGTAGCATGCAGTGTTTTGGATCCTTGATTTGCAGAGTGAGGACCTCTGAGGAACTCTTCCTGCCGCTGCTGTTGTGTCCCCAGTCCTCCTGGTGTGGCTCTTACTAGATGCTGGCATGCGGTGGTGTACACTGTCTGAGGATGCCAAAGATACTTCAGCCCACACTGGGTGATGAGCCACCTGGCTCTGTTCTACACACTTCTTCACAGCCATACCCTGTGTTGTGATGACCCTGGTCCAACCCAAAGTTCTTTTTTTTTTTTTTTGGTTTTTCGAGACAGGGTTTCTCTGCGTAGTCCTGGCTGTCCTGGAACTCACTCTGTAGACCAGGCTGGCCTCGAACTCAGAAATCCGCCTGCCTCTGCCTCCCAAGTGCTAGGACTAAAGGCATGCACCACCACAGCCTGCAACCCAAAGATCTTGCCTTTGACAGCGAGAGGCCGTCAGGCACATGAGGAAGAGACACCCCCGACTCCGCTGAGGACGTAGGGTCCAGCCACTCAGTGAGGTGCGCAGGACTCACCAACGTCTGCTGTGTTTCTGTAGCCAGGATGGTCTGAGCTATCTCCAACTCTGTGGTCAGGGCTGACAGATGATCAGGGTTCCCATGGTTATACTCCAAGACCAGCGTGGAGACAATGGAGTAGTTGCCTCTAGAGCCCAGCTAAGGTCTTCTGAGTGGATCTGCTGATCCTGGGCAACCAACACGCTACTCGGATTGTTAATAGCTTCCTCCCTCCTTACATCTGAGTCCTAGAATCTAGGGTACCCATAGTCAGAACGTGAAGATAGATACCGGTGCCCGAGTTCTCTCTGAGGACTGGTGCGTGGTGCCATTGTCTTTCTTCCCTCTGCCCAAAGGACAAGCATCTGCTCTTGTCTGTCTCCTGAGAGCCCAGGGATGCTCACTAACTGGCCAGTTGAAGCCGCAGCTAACCCCTCCTCGGCATGCAAACAGGAAGAGTGATCAACGCAAGGAGAGTGGAGGAGCATGGGGAGGCTAGCCTGTGGTCCCAGCCCTTGAGAGGCTGAGGCAGGAGGATCACAACTGTGAGGCCAGCCTGGGTTACAGAATGGGACCTCGTCTCAAAAAATAGAATCAGCTGGGTCTCATGGTCTAGGCTGGTAAATTCTGACTGATACTTGGATGGCAGGGTAGAGTGAGGTGGGAGGGTTGCAAGTTCAAGACCAGCCTGGGCAACTTTGTGAGGCCTGGTTTCAAAAGAAAAGAATGAGGCAAGTGTGTCTGCTGTTCACCTCAGGAGATGGAGACAGAATGGTCAAGGTTATCTAGTGCTCCGGAGCAAGTAGGAGACCAGCCTGGGCTACATGAGACCCTGTGTCAAAAAACAAACAAACAAACAAACAAAAAATATGAAGCTAACAAAATGGCTCAGTGAATAAAGACCCTTGCTGTCAAACCCAATGACACAGGTTCAAACCCAGGGTAGAAACACAGAATAGGTTCCTTTAGTTGACCTCTGACCTTCAGCATCCAACACAGTGAGCGCATGCATGCCCATCAGAGATGCAGTAATTTAAAATCAAATATAAATAAATAAATGTAATGTAAAGGGGACCCGGGGACATAGGTCTGCAGCAGAGCATTTGTCTAATGGGTTAAAGATCCTTGGATAAATAACTCAATGATACAAAATTAAAATACAAGAATAAAATAGCCCCAAGGTGACCTGAGCAACCATTTTATGGGTCTCCTGTGGCCTGAGCCAGGTTTCTCCTTCACACTCTAAAGATGGCCACAGTTCTGTAGCACAGAAAAAGTCAGGATGTCTCCTGGGAGGGCATGCCACACTTGTCCTGGAGCCCCAGGGACAGATGGGACCACTGTTGGTTAGCAAATGTTACCTTTTGAATTCAGCCAACCTAGTGGAACTGAAGAGTTCCAGGCCAGTGTGAGACACTGAGTCTCAAAAATCCAGGTTGACCCCTGACACCCAAGGTGTGTCCCCCAGCGTGCACATACACAGAAAGAAGAACAGAGCTAAGGGGCAGACGTCACGTATAGTAGGAAGGGGTAATACATGAAATAGTTCCCCAAAGACCCTCACCTCAGCTGTGGATTTACCACACCCTGCCCACCCCCCTCCCGCCCCCAACCTCCAGGAGGAGGAAGAGCCTACGGAGGGGCTACTTCTAAGACATAGAGGGTAAAGACAACAGGGAAAAAGTATTGTCCCGGAGCAAACACCTGATTGTGAAAACTCTCTAAGGCCCTGTGTTTCGGGATTAAACTATTAGAGTCGTCAAGTGTCTCAGGAGAAGCTTAATGCGCCTTAAAAACACGCGAGAAAAGCAAAGGAAGGAAGACAGCACGGTGTTTGTGGCAGGATCTCCAACTACCAGGGTCTGTCTGAAGATTTTTAGTTCCGCACGGGCGGCAAGGTAGCCTGGGTAAATCAAGGACCTTTGGTCTCTCTGGTCCCTCTGGTCCCTCAACCATCCTTCGTTCCCCTGGGCCCTCGCCCTTTTCTTCTCCCAAACCAACCTAGAAAGCGAGTTAAGCTGCGCTCTGGAGCGGATCAAGGTCACTTGCCTTCCCCGACTTCAGGTCCCCGGTGGGGCGGGGCGGCCCCCGGGTCCTGTAGGTCCCCAGAGGCTGCATCACACTCTGCCTCGCGCCGGCCAATTAGGCCCTAATTTGATTTCTGCTCTATCCGTGTGAACCACATTAAACGCAATTCTGCTCATTATTATGACTTCCCTGCTCGCAGCGCGCCCCCCTCCTGTGCGCCCTGAGTCACCCCAACGTTTCTTAGGAAATCAGTCTGGGAACTACGCCCTCCAGGAATTTCTTGGATGCCCCTCACGGGTTAGTCCCCTGCCTCAGCTCGATGGTTCCCGATTGGGGAATTCCCACTTCCCTCTGTCTCTGCCTCTCTGCCTAGAGGAGAAAGCCCGACCAGGTGCCAGTTCCAGCCCGCTGGGCTGTGTGGTCTTCAGCGATGCTCTGGACCTCTCTGAGCCGCCCTGTGCTCTTGGCAGGACTGTACCTAACCAAGGGTGTGAGACTGAAGCCGGGGTCACTTTCAAAGCCTCGCAGAGGGCGTCCCGCCCAGAGAAGCTCGCAGGGATCGGCAGTTGGAAGAACGGGAGGGGCGAAATCCGGACTGCAAAATTAAAGACAAACCCCAAATCTCTGTGACTAGATAATCCACATTTTATGGCTGGAGATGTTGCTGGGGGCCAGGGTGGGTGCGTAGAGTGCTAGAGAAGCTTGAGAGAGGACAGGGCTTCACTCCCAAAACTAGGATGATGATGATGATGATGATGGTGGTGGTGGTGATGGTGATGATGATGTTGTTGTTGATGTTGGTAGTGGTGGTGATACCAACCTCCATAGTAGAATTTAAAGCAAAAACCCAATAAGGAAAACAAAAATGGAGACAGGATCCAAGTACAAGGTAAGATCTGGTGTTTTGTTTTGTTTTGTTGTGAGATAGGTTCTCCTATCCCAGGTTCATTTAGAACTTGCTGCGGAGTCAAGGGTAGCCTTCAACTCCTGATTCTCCTGACTCCACCTCCTGTGGTGATTACAGACTCCAGGCATGCCACAGGGATGGGACTCAGGGCTAGTATATGTTAGACTAGGCAGGATCTGCTGAGCCTCATCTCCAGCTGGCCTTCATACTTTCCATGCTCTGTGTGTGTGTGTGTGTGTGTGTGTGTCTGTGTGAATGTGTGTGAGTGTGTGTCTATGTGTGAGTGTGTATGTGTCTGTGAGTGTGTGTCTATGTGTGAGTGTGTGTCTGTGAGTGTGTGTCTATGTGTGAGTGTGTGTCTATGTGTGAGTGTGTATGTGTCTGTGTATGAGTGTCTGTGTATGTAAGTGTGAGTGTCTGTGTGTGTCTGTGTATGTGTGTGACTCTCTGTGTGTGTCTATGTGTGAGTGTCTGTATATGAGTGAGTGTGTATCTGTGTGTCTGTGTGTGTGTGTGTCTGTGTGAATGTGTGTGAGTGTGTGTCTATGTGTGAGTGTGTATGTGTCTGTGAGTGTGTGTCTATGTGTGAGTGTGTGTCTGTGAGTGTGTGTCTATGTGTGAGTGTGTGTCTATGTGTGAGTGTGTATGTGTCTGTGTATGAGTGTCTGTGTATGTAAGTGTGAGTGTCTGTGTGTGTCTGTGTATGTGTGTGACTCTCTGTGTGTGTCTATGTGTGAGTGTCTGTATATGAGTGAGTGTGTATCTGTGTGTCTGTGTGAGTGTGTGTCTGTGTATGTGAGTGTGTGTGACTGTGTGGGAGAGTGTATGAGAGTGTGTGTCTGTGTGTGAATGTGTGAGTGTGTGAATATGTGTCTGTGTAAGTATGAGTGTCTGTGTAAGTGTGACTGTATATGAGCGTGTGTCTGTGTTGGGAGTGTGCCTGTGTGTGACTCTCTGTGTATGTATGTGTCTGTGTATGAGTGTGTGTTAGTGTTTGTGTATGAGTGTGTGTGAATGTCTGTGTGTGAGTGTGTATGTGAGTGTGTGTGTCTGTGTGTGTGATTGTGTGAGTGTCCTGTGTGTGTGAGATTTTGAGCTTTAAAAAACATTGCATCATTCCCACTGTGCTGGCACTAACTTTTAATCCCAGCATTTAAGAGACAGAGGCAGATGGATTTCTGTGAGTTTGAAGCCAGCCTGGTCTACATAGTTGAGTTCCAGGAGAGCCAAGCCTACACAGTGAGACTGTCTCAGAATAAACCCATCACCTTAGCTCTGGTTGCTTGCTTACCGTATGTGAGTGAGGCTCTCGGTTCAAAGCGTGGCACCAGAACACTCTACTAAGTAGTGTTTCTTGGCCCCTGAGTTTTGGGGTCCCTTTGACTTTTCTAACAGATGTTTTACTTTAATTAATCCCAGCCCTGATTAGAAGTCATGAGAAGAACTTCAAACCAATTTCAGCCCCCGCCCCCCCCCAACCCCTTTTTGCAGTCACAATGTCCTTTCCAGTCTGGCTAGAACAGTTTGTGGGCCTTCAACTTTAAAGAGCATTTTTAAAAATATGTATTTATCTGGGTGAGTCTGTGCCACCGTGAGCTGGGGAGAAGTAGGTTCCCTCTTCTGCCCTGTGGGCTCTGGGGTGGACCCCAGGTTTGGTGGCAAGGGCCTCAGACCCTGAGACACCGCACTCCGCACCCATCCCATTCTTAGTTTCTATTTTAAAAAAGTATCTTTTAATTTTATGTGTATGGGTGTATGCTGGATAGTTTTGTGTCAACTTGGCACAAGCTACTGTGCTCTGAAAGGAGGGACTGTCAACTGAAAAAATATGCCTTGGAAAGATAAGGCGGTAGGCAAGCCTGTGAGGTATCTTCCTAATTAGTGTTTGATGGGGAAGATCCCGCCCACTGTGGGCGGGGCCATCCCTAGGCTGGTGGTCCAGGGTTCTATAAAAATGTAGGCTGAGCAAGCCATGGGGAGCAAGGCAGTCAGCAGCACCCCTCCATGGCCTCTGTATCAGCTCCTGCCTCGAGGCTCCTGCCCTGTGTGAGTTCCTGTCCTGACAGTGATGAACAGTGATATGGAAGTGTGAGCTGAATAAATCCTTTCCTCCCCCAACTGTCATAGTGTTTCACCAGAGCAATACCCTAAGACAGGTTTTTTTTTTTTTTGTCTGCATACATGTCTGTGCACAACATATGTGCCTGGTGCCTATGGAAGTTAGATCACAAAGCTAGAAGAGCACATCAGATCCCCTGAAGCAGGAGTTACAGAGAGTTAAAGAGAGCTGTGAGCCATCATGTGGATCCCGGGGATTGAACCAGTATCCTCCGGAGGAGCAACCCGTGCTCTTAACCACTGAGCCATCTCTCCAGCCTCTGTTTTCAGTTTCTTATTCACAAAATGAGTCTGAGGATGGCCGTTTGCTGCGATGTTCTGACACTGACAGGCAGGGTGATCGATAGCAGTTGTTCCAGACTCTGGGTAAGTTCAAGGTCTCCTCTGCTGGGTCCTAGCTGGAGGCTCCAGGACTTTGGACAAACAACATTTAGTTGCCAGAGGGACTTAGCCACAGTAGAGTGGCCAGTGCTTGCACACCACCACACGGCTAGAGGCTGGCTTTTGTTGCCTCTGTCCTAATAATTTGAAGGAGTAGCTCTGACCTTGACGGTCCTTGGCAAGGAAAGGACCAGCAACAGGTGGGGGTGGGGATGGGATGTGTGGTCGACTATAGGCTGGCACTGAAATAAGAAAGCTAGTGCTGAGGGGTGCCTCAATTAGCTGTGACAGAAGAGGAGAAAGCACTCAGACTCACTCCCGGTTGGATGCCACGCCCCACCTGTGAAAATGTGTTTGCAGAAGCATCGTGGCATAAAAATAATGTGAGATGCTCTGTGACACTTCCAGTTGCCAAAATTATTGAAAATTTTTCCTTTCCCCTCCGTCCCTTCCAAGACAGGGTCTCATGTAGCCCAGGCTGGCCTTGAACGCAGTATATATAGTTTAGATTGACCTTAAACTACTAATCCTCTGGAATCCACCACAAGCCTGAACCAGTTTACTTGGTGTTGTGGGGATGCAGTCCAGGGCTTTATGTATGCAAGTAAACGCTCTACCAACTGAGCTGTGCCTGTAGCCCAACTGACTTTCTTTCTTTTTTTTTTTTGTTTTTTGTTTGTTTGTTTGTTTTTTTTTTTTTTTTTTTTGGTTTTTCGAGACAGGGTTTCTCTGTGTAGCCCTGGCTGTCCTGGAACTCACTCTGTAGACCAGGCTGGCCTCGAACTCAGAAATCCGCCTGCCTCTGCCTCCCAAGTGCTGGGATTAAAGGCGTGAGCCACCACCGCCCGGCCATTCTTTCTTTTTGAAACAGGGTCTCCATATATAGCCCAGGCTGGCTTAGAACTGGGTAACTTCTTGTCTCAGCATTCCCCAAATACTGTCATTACAGCCATTCCATGCTTGGCTTTCAATTTCTTTCCAATCATTCCATCTATAAAGCCCTTGTTCCTAATGAAATGTCTGTCACCCATGATCCCAGGATTGCCTAGGACATCTTTCAAGGGATGGCATCCCTTTTCACACACCCTACTTAGACCCAAATTTGTGTTCTAACTTCTAGAATACAGCAAAAACAAGGAGCCCCCAAGGGATCATGCATCTCCATCCCCAACCCTGAAACTCTGCTGTCCATCTCCAGCAGGGGTTCCTGGTCTACACTGCCAAGAATCCCAGCCGTTGTAACTTAGCCGAGTGTCTGGTTTTGGTTTTGGTTTGCATTAGTTGTTTTGTTTTGTTTTCTGTACCCATCACATCTATCGTCAAGTTGTCCCTAAAGATGGCTGATATTAAACACATTTATCCCGGAGCTGAGGCCCTTGATCAGGCAGCTCCTGCCTTACTGTCTTTCAGGCCAGTCAGTTCCAAGGAACCAGGGCAAGTCACATGACCCCACCCCCACCTCCTGGCTTCTTCTGGTTGCAGGTTGCATAACCCTCTCACCCAAGATGGGCTTTGTTCTCGAAAGCCCAGGAAGGTGGACGAGTCAAAGCCTGTCATGCCAGGCAGCTCTGAGCCCACCGGGTTCCCTGACTCACACCCTCATGGGCGAGCATTGTGGAAACGTCACCTGAACTGCCTAGTGCCCAGGTGGTCTGCAGAAGGGAAGGGAATTTTTTTTCTCAAACCTCAAGAACAGAGGGGCTCTTACAACACTTGCAGCGGGATTAGAGGAGTCTGCTTTGCCTCCAGGCACAAACAGAAGATGTCAATTCGATAGGCTCAGGACAGATCAAGTTGAAGTGCAGTGCGGTCCTCTATAGAGGAGACCCCGTTTCCCAACTCCACTTGCGCTCCAGCAGAAGAACTTCCTGTTCTGGGTGTCAGTTTCCAGGAGGTGACACATCAAGGTGGTGGGAGGGGCAGGCGGGGACTGCTGGAATCCCTCTTCTCCTGGGGCCCCTTTGAATTTCGGAGATGAACACAATTATATCTGTTTTGATTTCTTAGAGAAGATACCTCCTTCCCGCCTTCACATAAGGTATCATTAACTTTACAACTTTCCTGGAAGAGGTGGGGGAACTGGCTGGGTGAGAGGCCAGTGTGCCCTGCTAGGAACTGTGTAGGGTGTGTCAGGCCCAGGGGCCGCATTTATATACTGCTTTAGTTAAGTATCTGTGCTGTGCTAGTCCAAGAGGAGTGCACACATAAATCTTCCAGGGTCATCCATCCTCCTATATCTCTTTCCCTCCCTACAAACTCCATGGGCAGACCATGGTGCTAGCAATCCCCAGGAGTAGCTTTTGTATCTTGGGGATAGCCTTCAGCAAATGGAGAACTAGGTCAATGCATTTTATCATCAGGGAGGAGTTAGGCCGTGGCTGGCTCACAGGAAGTACATACCTAGTCATGGCCTCTCGTTCCTTCTCAGCCATTGGTAGCAGGGAGTACCTCTTGGGGAGGACTTGGGTCTAGGCCAATGGACCATTGCTGGAGAACCCCTGGGTGTGGGTATGGGGTCCTAGTGACAGCCTGGTAGAAGGTTTGAAGGTAAGATAGGATGCCAGTGCAGATAGCGTCCTGCTTCCAAGCAGGTTACAGGCTCAGGGGAGGTGATCAGGTGTAGTCATGAAAATGCTAAGCTGAGTCTCTGAAGCAGGAGGGCAGCATTGAGGACCAAGCACAGGTCTGACTGACAGGCCTCCCCTGCCCTTTAAGCTTTGGCAGAGCTTAGATGCCTTGAGGAAACCAAGGAGAGAGCTTTTAGATCTAGACCTTTGAATATACATACCCATTCATATAGGCAAACACACAGTATACAGACTTTTCATACAAGTCCAGGGCATGGCTGATTCCCAAAGCCCTTTCTGTATCCCGTATGAGGTGCATTCTTAAGAAATTCTTAACCCCTGGGAAACAGGTGTAAAGTCATTCACTGAGAAAAGTGGCGACCCAGAGGGGACACAGCTTGTTTGAGACACACAGTCAGTGAGGGTCAGACCAGACCAGGACCTTCTACCGTACAATACTCAGGAATGCCATTTCAAACATGATGGTGTGCTATGCAGCTGATAGACAATTTTGCCAGTATTTTGGAGTTAGGCAGTGCAGTGGCCATGATGGTGCCCCCCCCCCGTGTGTGAATGTCTGTGTGTGAATGTGTGTGTAAGTATGTCTGCATGTAGGTGTGAATGTGTGTGAATGTGTGCATGTGTATGTGAATGTGTATGAATGTGTAAATGTGTGTCTGCATGTGTGTGAATGTGTGTCTGCATGTGTGTGTGAATGTCTGTGTGTGTATGTGAACGTGTGTGAATGTGTGTCTGCATGTGTGTGTGAATGTCTGTGTGTGTATGTGAATGTGTGTGTGAATGTGTGTTTGTATGTGAATGTGTGTGTGCATGTGTGCGTGTGTGTGTGTGTGTGTGTGTGTGTGTATGTGTGTTTCTTGATGCTAGGGATTGAGCCCAGGGCCTCAGGCATGTTACACACATTTTCTACCATTGCTTACATTATTTCGCCAGCCATATCTTGGAAATTTCTTTGCCTACTTCATTCCTAAAGAGCCAACTGAGAAACAGAACTGTAGATTTCTGGGAGCTAGACATGAGGACACCAGAGACTTGGATGCTAAAGTCTTCAAAGGAAGAATGTCTCGTATACACTCATTCTTCACTCCTTTACAGTCCCCTCTCCAGCTACCTCAAGGAACAGTTGAGGCCATTACCAGGGTCTCCATGACCCAGCAGACACATCTATCCTACCCCTTGCTGCCATCTTTCTCGTTTTCTCCCGCATCCCTGACCTCTGTCAGGCCAAGCTCTCACCTAGCTTTCCCACCCCAGGACCTTTGCACAGACTCCCCCTGTTGCCTGGGAATTTGAGCCTTAGATCTTTCAGGATTGCCACAGCTTCAACTCTTAACTCGAATGTCACTTTCTCAGGAGTGCTTTGACTCTTTCTAAGCGTACCCCTCACTGTTATTTCTCCACACCACAACCTGTAGCTGTTTCTGTGACTTTATTCATTTGTATACAGTCTATCTTTTCCTTGACCTACACATGGATGTATAAAGGACAGTTTGGGTCACCATCTGAATCCCTAGCTCCTACTACATGGTCAGGACTCAATAGCTACAGAAGGAATGCAAGTAAGCTTGGATGTGGAGATGGCCTCTGCTGCCCACCTCTGGACAATCAGCATCTGGCTCCACACTGTGCCTTCCACCCAGTGACTGTCCAAAACATGGCGCCTCTGGGCTCTTCATGGGTCTCAGTTTCTTCTGAGGAACCAAGTCGGAAAGTGTCTTAGGGTTTCTGTTGCTGCGAAGAGACACCAGGACCAAGGCAACTCTTATAAATGAAGACATTGAACTGGAGCGGCTGGCAGGTCCAGAGGGTCAGTTCGTTATCATCATGGCAGGAGGCAGGGTAGCAGGGAGGCAGACGTGGTGCTAGAGAAAGAGTTGAAAGTTCTACATCTGGATTAGCAGGAGCCTGTGAAGGTCATTTTCCAAATCACCACAGGAAGCCAACGGTCTCATAACTTCGGCTTTGGGGAGTAAGACCAGGTGAGGTGTTTGGGGAAAGGGTCGGGGTGCTTCTGGCTTAAGGAGTCTCCCTGTGAGCAGTTTGTGACTATGGTGTGAAACACAGGAGCCAGGCTGCACTGAGCTGCCAGGAGCCTTTTGAAGCTCATGTTTCTGTCTTAAGACGATGCGGCTGGCTTCTGGGAGTGCAGTTTAATTACATTCAGTTGGCTGGGTACTGTCAAAGGCTGTTCTGGGCCTTGCCAGCCTCGCAGACTTCGGCATCTTTCCAGTGAATGCATGAGAGAGAGAAAGCCATGTGGTACCCCTGGCAAGCCAGGGTCCTGAGGCATCCTCCGTTCACCTCCAGCAGCCCACCTGAGCATGTGCGGCAGGAGACCAAGGGGCCTCCAGGTGGGCATGCGTCTTCCATCTTGTCCTCTGGGTATCCCAGGCCAAGGAAAGGTTCCATGGAACCCAGCTGCCCCTGAGGAGATGGAGGCACAGGACAGTGAGTGACCTCACTCACCTAAGATCTCACAGCTTGAAAGCAGCCAGAGTCTACGACACAGGTAGACTGGGAACCGGACACTCCTTAGGAACCTGGACCATTGGTTACTGCCACAGTCCTGAGTGACCTCTGCCCTCAGACGTCTGTCTTTCTGCCTTACTGTATTACTTTACTAATTAATTAAGTGATTTACAGGGTTTCATAATCCTCTAGTGGCCTCAAACTCATTATGTAACCAAGGATGACCTTGAGCTCCTGATCTTCCTGCCTCTACCTATCAAATGCTAGGGCGACAGGTGTGCTCCCCTCCCCCCAGCTTTCTTATATGTTTAAGATTTCCTCTTGCAGGGCAAGAGGTATTCAAGAGACTGGGACAGGAAGATTGGTTTAAGGCTAGCCTGGGCTACATAGTGAGTTTTAAGCCAGCTACATAATGAGAGTCCATTAATAAAGGGGGGTAGGGGAGATAATTCAATGTGTAAAAGTGTTGTTTGCAATGCAGGCCTGACAACCTGAGTTCAGTTACCAAAACTCATCTATGATAGCTGTATTCAGTGGTACATACCTTAAATGTCATGGTGATATAGGAGGCAGAGACAAGAGAGTTACCCTAAAGCTCTCAGGCCAGCTAGACTAGAGTACACAGCATGGCAGAAATGATCAGAGCTACCCCACCTGAGCAAGGTGGTAGTAAGGAATTTGGTTTCTTCCTTCCTTCCTTCCTTCCTTTCTTTCTTTCTCTTTCTTTCTTTCTTTCTTTCTTTCTTTCTTTCTTTCTTTCTTTCTTTCTTTCTTTCTTTCTTTTTCTTTTGGCTTTTTAAGACAGGGTTTCTCTGTATAGCCCTGGCTGTCCTGGAACTCACTCTGTAGACCAGGCTGGGCTTGAACTCAGGAATTGGTTTCTTTAAAAACCCATTTATGTTAAATGAATGTGTTTTTTGTTTTAATCCCAGGTGTGGGATATGGGCTGCTTCAGATTGTCCACCATGCCTCTGATTTGTCTTCTGATCTAGGAGGGGCGTGATTCATACCAGCTGTAGATAGTTTACATTTGGAATTCTGGGGAGGGTATAAACTCAAGAACCCTGAGAGGGCCTGTGATGGCTGTCCGCCAACTCCATGATCCCAGGGCTGTGACAGTCTCAATAGACATTTCATTCTATCTGCAACCAGAATTCGGACTAGGAAAACCTATGTGGTTGACACAAGAGCCCAGCTCACGGGAACATACCACATCAATTTGTCCCCTACGTTCCCAGAAGAAAATGAAGGTAGCAAAGGGGGTTTTCCCAGGCTAAGACAGGTGCCCCCTAAATTCTCCCTGGGCATGCACAAGTCGAGGACCTTGGGTGATCCTAATCAAGTCGCATTTGCCTTCTGTGTGCCCTGATCAAGTGTTCCCAGAGCTGCTGAGTTTAGCTGAACAGCAGGTTTCCGGAGTTAACTGACTGAGAGGGCTGGCTCAGTATGTCCCTGGAGAGAGAGAGAGAGAGAGAGAGAGAGAGAGAGAGAGAGCGGCAGAGAGAGACAGAGACAGAGAGAGACAGAAAGACAGAGACAGACAGAGGCGCGCACAGGAGAGACTCCTGTAGGTAATCCAGAGAAACACACCTATATGCAGCGGCCAGAGGACAGAGTGGCCAAGAGGAGGCTCACAGCCATGGGAGACACGCCTTTAATTCACTATGACTGAACTGTGTAGACTTGGGTTAGCCAGTTACCAGTAGGGGTTGAACTCTGCAGCCTGTGTCCCAAGGCTGAGGATGCTACTGCAGGAGGTTGGCCGGGAGTGAGATTGGGCAGGGGTGTAATACGTGGCTTTTCGCTGAAGCACACCTGAGCATAAAACTACACTTCCACATAAAGCCAGTGTAGGACTCCATCTCCCCTGTTAATCCTCTTTTAGTGACCCAAGTCGACCTGCCTAGGCAGTGGCTGATCATGATGGAAGACTTTCTCTTATCTGACCTCCCCTTACTCCTTGGGACAGTCACTCTTTTCTTTTTTCTTTTTTTGAAGACTTATTTATTTATTATATGTAAGTACACTGTAGCTGTACTTCAGATACTACAGAAGAGGGTGTCAGATCTTGTTATGGTTGTGAGCTGCCACCATGTGGTTGTTGGGATTTGAACTCAGGACCTTCGGAAGAGCAGTCAGTGCTCTTAACTGCTGAGCCATCTCTCCAGTCCGACAGTCACTCTTAAATCCTGTGGCCTTTCTTCCTCCCTTTTTAAAGACAAGTTCTCTATCTTGACTAGACCTATGTGGCTGATAATGGCCTTGAACATCTGGTCCTCTTGCCTCTGTCTCCCTCAATCTATGCTGTGGTGGGGGATTAAAGTCAGGGCTTTGGCTATGCTGGCCGGGTGAGCATTCTACCAACCGAGATACCTCAACCCCACCAACACCCCTTTCTCTCTCTCTACCACCCTCCCTTTCTCTCTCCCTCCTTTTAAAAAGTCATTCGCACGAGCCAAGTTGCCAAGTGAATTGTTGAGCAAGCGAGCCGTCCTAGGTTTCTTGAAGTAGCTCTGGGCCAAGAGAAACTTGAGGGAAGCCAAGAGTTGCTGGCTGTGCAGAGGATCTGGGAGCCGCCTTGCAGGGCCCTGTCTGACCTCCCCCCTCCTTCCATCCTGTGGTTAAAGGGACTGAGTGCCCGTCTCTTCCTTCTCCCTTCTTCTTCCCTACCCACCCTCCCTCTAAGCAGTGCCAAGTTCCATAACTGAAGAAGACAGACCCTGGATTTGAGGTCATCTGGCAGTGGCCATTGGAAATGGCAGAGTTGCCCCAAACGGAAAGTATAGAGGGCTGGGTTGATGGGCGTTTGGTTCCCTGCAGCTCATGCCTGGCCCTCCCTCCCAGACCAGATTTGTTGCAAAGGAAAATACATCATCCATCTTCTCAGGGTCTTGCCCATGGCCCCCTTTTCCTTGTTCCATCCCAGGGATTCAGTCAAGGGAAATGAAACTCTCGACAAGAAAATCTGGGGTTAGACTTTCTCTGTGTGACTCTGTCGAATGTCTCTCTGGGCCTGAAGAACATGGCTTTCCACTCTCCCATAAAACAAGAGGACCAGGAGCCCAAGGTCCCTCTGGATTACATGGTGAGTTTAAGGACAGCCTGGCCTACCAGACCCTGTCTAAAACAAATAAGAGCCTACATGCCCATCCCATGCAGTCTACTGTGTAGTTGAATATGAAACTCCACTTTTTTCCCAGCACTGGGGAGCCAGCCCTTCCAAGGCAGCTGCTCTCCCAAAATTCTGGTTTCATTGATGACTTCCGGATCTTAGCGATGGCACATTTCTAATTTAGGTTGGTTTTGAATAGACCATCCCAAGCTTGAATGCATACCCTGCTCCACCCTCCTCCCCAACAACCCCCCTCCCAACACCACCCCATTCCTGCCCCTGACAAACTCGGTGTCTGTCTCAGGTTATTTCCAGCCTGCCTTTCCCTTCCTGCCTGTGAGCCGGGCTTTCAAGGGGGAGCGCCATTCACTTATCTGTTTGATTGGGTGCTGGAGCTGTTTCCGGTCTGTATCCATAATCTACACCAAGTGAGAAACATCCTGTAGCTACATCTTTTTAGGCTTCCGTAATGATTTCCTTGGGCGAGATTCCTAACAGAAGAATCAGGGGATTAAAGGCTTTGAGATGACAGGAATGGAATGTAAGGATGGGTAGGAGGCGGCGGAGGAGGCATTTTGGGTCCCCCAGCCTTCTGGCTGTCGGAGGGAGACTCTGAGGGAGAAAGCAATGTCTCTGGCTTTATCTTCTTGTTGTTTTGCTTTGCTTTGTTCTTTTCAGTGTTTCCAATCCAGCCCAGAGCCCTGTGCCCTAGAGGCAAACGCTCAGCTTTAGAGCCACACTCCCTGTCTTCTTCTACACAGGGAAACTGGACAGCATTAAGAGGCAGTGCGGGTGGCTGGGGACCACTCAGTGCATAAAGTGCCTTCTGTGCAAACGTGAGGTCCTGGGTTCGGAGCCTCGCATTGATGAAAGAGCCCAGGATGATGCTGTGTTTATAATCCCCAGTGCTGGGGAGGCAGAGGTATGTAGACCCTGGTGGCTGCTAGGCAACCAGTCAAACTACTGAGTGAGTGCATGCTCAGTTGTGAACACACGCATACACACATATGCACACCACACACACACACACACACAGAGAGAGAGAGAGAGAGAGAGAGAGAGAGAGAGAGAGAGAGAGAGAGAATAATTTCTAATACTCTTGTGTTCCTGCCTGCTAATATTTGCCCCAGCCAATGTCAAGAGTCAAACTTCCTGAAGTTTCTCCTAGCACTAAGACTCTGCCCCACAGTGTGTTTTCAGCCTTGCCACACAGGCGGTACATTGGTAAGCAGTCCCCTTCTGGGTCCTCAGTACCTGGGGACTCCCACTCTCTGTACGAGATAGATGAACCGTTTTACTTTGGACAGACAGGTTGATTGACTGTGGCTGGAAGAAAGTTATGTTTCTTAGTTTTTTCTAGAGATGTTTGCCTCATATAAATGGTGTGTTGTGTCCCGCCCCCCCCCCCAAAATGAATAAATCAATTGTCTTAATCAGACTAATGGAGAAGGCAGTGGCTGGAAAGATGTTGAAGGGCTCTCTCAGGAGCGAGCCTGCAGCTGCCCTGTTGGAGAACAGCAAGCGGGATGCTTCTCATCTCTGAGCGTCTGTGAGGATGTGCATGGTGGAATTCTACCAGTAGGAACTTCCCAGAATAGAGAAGGCCAGGGTCCTATGAAGTTCCTAGGAAGAAAGGGGCAGGGTGAATGTAGAACTCAAATCCTCCTCTCTCAGCCCCTCAGGTCTGTGCATGGATACTGACTTGGGATGTCAAGTTCTAGTTGATAAGGTTTCTACTCCATACCATCCCCCAGATCTAACCTTCAGGCTGACCCAGGACTGTGGGAAGTCTTGGAGCTTGCAGTGACTACCGTGCCCACATAAAAATGAATGGGGGGAGGGGGAAACAAAGCAAAATTAAACAGGGTCACTTTGCCACATTCAGGTTACACCCATGCAGATCAAACATCTTGCAGTCTCCCTGGACCTTCTGAGGTACATAGGGCAGAACAAACAGAATGCCCACACCAACCTGAGAACTCCTGGTCAAATCCATTCGGGCACTGAAGAACGGCATTAGCAGAGCACCTGTTGGTCCCCAAATTCCTTACATCAGAGTGAGTTTTTCAGTTCCCAAGGCATTGCGGTTTGTGATAAAAAGGAGATTTCACAAGGATCTGAATTTGGCCGCCGGCCATTGTCTCTGCCCACTCACCAGGTATCTAGTCCACAAGGGACTGTGCCAAGGACACAGTGAGTGACAAATAGGTTAGGGGAGGCTCTAGATAAGTCTAGAGGGTGGACATTAATCAGTCAACATAAGGAAATAGATATCCAAGCCCCAAAGGCTGGCGTGGTGACACACACCTGTCATCCCAGTGTTCCAGAGACCAAGGCAGGCTCAGGCTACCCAGTGAAATTTCTGTCTCTAAAGGTTAAGTAAGAGCCAACTGGGAGCTACACAAAGGAGTCTGTGGGGACAAGATGGACATCAGAGAGTGATGTGGTCCAGCCTGGAGGTGAGGGTATGTAAGATCCCATGAGAGAGGGAAGGAAGATGCCACCTTAGGAAAGATTCCAGGCTAGACATCGTGACTTGGAAGGAGGGAGAGAGAGCCACACAGTGAACCCCGGTGCACTCACATGGAATCACGAGACAAATGGAAACCCACCTAGTGCTGTTGGAAGCTTTGCAGTTCTGTAAAGAGCTAAATGCTGAGTTATTATACGAACCAGCAAGTTTTCTCCCAAGGATATACCCCCAAAGAATCGAAAACTGATGGTCAAACCTGTCTCTAGGAGGTATCCACTATGACCGAAAGGTGAAAACGACTCAATGCTGATCAACCGATAATGGATCAATACCCACAGTCTAGATACACAAAGTAATATTACTTGGCCATAAAAAGAATGATTTCCCAATGCAGGCTATGCCACCAATGAACTTTGTCAATATCCCATTAAATGAAAAAGTAAAGCAAAACAAGCCACAAACAAACAAACAAAATACAGACACAAACGTTCCCCATTGACTCTGCTCCTGTAACAGTCAGTAGGTGAATCCTTGGAGACTGAAAGGAGAAGTATGGTGGCCTGAGTGAGCAGGGTTAAAGGATAATGTCTACCGATAGTACAAGGTTCTGTTCACTTGATATGGGTGCTGGGAACGGAACTCCAGACCCTTTGGGAGAGCAGTGACTAACCACTGAGCCATCTCTCCAGCCCCATATATAATTCAGAGGGCTACACTGTCAAGTCCACGTTTTAGCTTTTTCTTATTGCTCATTCATTTCTTTGTGCCTCGATTTCTCCCCCGCAACACCAGCCTCCCAGGGTCCACTTCATAGGCAGTGATGCTCTGGGAAGAGAGATGCACACACACCTTCTCCGATACCTCCGTGAACTCTTGAGGTCTGCAGGTGAGCAGTTCCTCCTTTGGAGACAAGGAGGGTTTTGCAGGAAGGGTAGCCATGTTGGCGGCTGGTGAGCTGTTCAGGTACAGGTCCTTGGAGAGTCGTCCAAACTTCCACCTCTCCATCACCTCGAAGATACTAGACTGAGATGGCTCATGCCCCAAAGGTGCTTGCAGCCAAGCCAAATTGCCCGAGACAGACCATTAGGGCCAACAAAGTGAGTGGAGAGACTTGCTCAAATTGTCCTCTAGTCTACACGCATACCACCAAATTAAAAAGAAAAAATTTGAGACGCGGTCTTCTTGTGTGCCTCTAGGTGATCTGGGACTTCCTATGCAGATCTGCCAGCCTCTGCCTCGGATGCTGAGATTAAAGATGGACACCACCATGGCCCAATCAATTAAAGATAAAAATTAAAGACAATACTAACCAGGAATACTGAGCCACTCTGAAGTCCCTCCCTCACGCCCCCTCCCCGCGCCCTCCCTCCCCGCTTTCTTTTATTCTTTCCTTTCCCCTTCTAACCACTACGCCCCTGCAAACCACGCCTCCGTCAGCACAGGCTCCACCCCTCCACTCCCTGGCCCTGCGAGGGTTGCATTTACAGCCCTGGAGGGCAGAGGGGATGCTAGGAGCATGGAGAAGGGGTTGCAAACTGGCTGGGTGAAGCCTTAGGTGTCCAGCCAGCTCAAGCCCTCCCCACTGCTCCACGCCTTGAAACTTCACTCTTAAGAGTCCGGAGGATGGGGTGGGAGGGGAAGAGAGTCCAGGACCCACTGCCAGAGCCCCAGCCAATGCCAACTCTGACTCTCTTCTTCTCTTCAATAAAAGGACTCGTCGGCGTGTTTGTGTTTTACAGCACCCCTGATGTTTCTTTTGTCTTATTTTAAATTTAAATTTCCGACGCATCCATTGGAGGCGGGGTCTTGAAGGAGCTAAGTCCGGGCGCGCACCCACCCCTCCCACGCTTTCCAGAACAAATCCTCCCACATTACGGCTCGCCCCGCCCCTCGTCCCCCCACCCCCACCCCTAGGCCTCCTGGGGGAGAGGGTGGGGGAGGACCCAGGCCAGTAAGAACAAATTAGATAATGAAAAGAATTACGGCCCTGGCGTCCCCTCTCCCCGCCCTCCCGGGGGCTGCTTTCCCCTCCTTTCCCTTGACTCCCGCGCTCCCTCTCTCCCGGCTTCGCTGGAACGTTCAGCGGCCCGTGATGAATGATCGCCTGTCACGGCTTGTTTATTATAACGCGGGCAATCAATTACACATCCCCAACGCTGGCCGGCCCGCGGGAAATTGATATGCTCAGCACAATCCAATGTGAAAATGGGAACTCATTTGCCAAATGTCTTTCTCAGGCATGATTACAGTGTGTTTCTTCCAACAGGATGGTTGGACTGACAGCGGTATCACTTACTGCCTGGCTCAGGCCACCCTCCTCTAAGGTGTTATTTATTGTGTGACAGAGGCCAACGCAGGAAGAGGACAGGGGTTTCTGTCCTGGATGTCACCTTGTTGGCTGTTTTTTTTTTTTCTTTTCTTTCTTTTTTTTTTCTTTTCTTTTTTTTTTTTAAGTGTGTGGGCAGGGCCATGGCTCCTCTTCCAGCCACTTCTGCAAGCTCAGGCCCTGGGCTCTGCCTCTAGGCTACCTTCTCCAGCACCGAGCTGCTCGAGTCGCCCCGGGGCCACCCCGAGGACAAACCTCTGCCCAGTAGGAGCTCCATGGGTCCAAGAATCAGGCCAGACTGAGGTTTCCAGTTCTGTCTGCTGCTGTTGAGTCCTTTCCTACCGGGCTCTGCCTATCTGCACAACGGGGGCTTTATGCCCGTCAGGGACACCGTGAGGAGCGGGGAGGAGTCATCCGTGGTGAAGATTGGGACCCATGACCCTTATCATAAGTCCCCAGCCTCCTGAGACGCTGAAGCATGGAGACTATTTCTCTTCCTGGTGACATTTCGCCCTCCACACACTGAGAAGATAAGACAACCCTTTGCTCTCCTTAAGTTTTCTGTCTCTTTTCAGGCTCCTCCTCCCCCGCTCAAGTTTTTTTTTTTTCCTTTTAGTGTGTATGTGTGTGTGTGTGTGGGGGTGTTCATGGCATGCTTACAGAGATGACAGAACAACTTTGTGTGGGACTTGGTTCTCTCGAATTCAGGTTGTCAGGGTTGGCGGCAAGCCCCTTTAACCTGCTGAGACATCTCACTGGGCCCGAGTTCCCCTCTTGGCATGTGTCCTATAAGCAGGCGGGGGCGGGGGGTGTGTGTGCAACTCTGGCCTTTCTTGTGATATGGGATTTCGGGCCTCCCCTGAGAAAAGCAGGGAATAACTGCTAAGCTGGCTGTCTTGGTCTGCTTGGCACAGTCCCGGATCTCCCCGATCTAAAAATGTGTCGCGTAAACTGGGAAGTGAAGCTGTCAGTTCCGGTCATTCCCCGAGGTCTCGCCACACCGGCTCTGACTCTAATACATTCCCGTAGCGCACCTGGATCAGGTGATGACAGGCATTGGAGGGGCGGGTCGATCCTGGAGGACGCGGTCCACTGGTCTTTCCCGTACCTTGTATTGTGTTTGCTTACTGACTCCGCCGGTATGAGAACTCCAGAAAGCCAGGCACAGGTTGATGGCAGGCACTTCTGTGTCCCCAGCGTCCCCAGCCTCCACTTGGCACATCCTAAGTGCTCGGTAAATATTTGTGGCTTTCACGGATGGCTGAATGAATAGCATGAGAGTTAAACTCATTACCAGGGCAACCTCTGCTGAGCAGAGCGCAGCCCGGGAGAGGGGATGTTTACAGGCATCTCGCCCCGCGGCATCCCCACAGAAATAGCTCCTGCTCCCCGCACCCGCCCTCGCCTGGTGCTACAAATGTTCTGTGTGCTCAGGGCGCGTAGGAACCGGTAATGGGCCGAACGGTGTGTGTCTGTCTGGTAATTCCTGCTTGCCTTCCGATCAGCACCCTGGGCACAAATCCCAGTCTCTGTCAATGCCTCTTGCTTGTAATCTCTGCGCCACCTAGACCGTGGACTCCTGTGCACAGGTAGCTGTGTCTTACAGGAATCTCGTGTTTGTTTATAGCCCAGGATGACCCCAAAATCTCTTGCCTGCCACAACTTCTGCCTGTATTGTAAGTATGTGCCACCGAGTCAAGCCAAGTCGCATCACCAGGCCAAGTTGTCCCAGCATGCCCGGCTGCAGTAGCCACCTCCCCCATCTCGTCTTCTCCCTTCTTCTCAATACTGGATTTGAACTCAGGACCTTACATACACTGAGCAGGTACCCTACCCCAAGACATACACCAGCCCTCTTTTTACATTTTATTTTAAGACAAGGTCTCACTAAATTGCTCAGGCTGACCATGAACTTGTGATGCTTTAGAATCCCAAATTACAGGCCCGGCCCATCAAGCTCCTTATATCTGGATCTCCAAAGCGCCCCAAACCACTGCTTTCCTTAAAACAGGTATTTTCAATCCATCTATACATTTATATATCACCAATACTGATTATATTTTATGAAAGCTATGTTATGGGAGTACAACATGAAATTCCATCAAAGCACCTAGGTCAGGGGGAAAATGTTTTAAATTCAGATTTTTTTTTGTTTGTTTGGTTGGTTTGGTTTCCCGAGACAGGGTTTCTCTGTGTAGCCCTGGCTGTCCTGGAACTCACTCTGTAGACCAGGTAGGCCTTGAACTCAGAGATCCGCCTGCCTCTGCCTCCCAAGTGCTGGGATTAAAGGCGTGCGCCACCCCTGCCTGACTTAAATTCAGATTTTTAAATCCTAGTTTTCTTTTATGTGCGTGGGTGTCTTGATTGCAATGTATGTTTGTGCACCCTATGTGCGCCTGGTGCCCAAGAAGGTCGGAAGAGGGTGTCATATCCCCTAGAAGTGGAGTTACAGAGAATTGTGAGCCACCTTGTGATTGCTGGGAATCAAACTTTGGTTCTCTGGAAGAGCAACAGCTCTTGACTGCTGAGTCATCTCTCCAGCCCCTTACATTTAGATGTGTGTTTTTTAAAAGTGAACCCGGATGGGCAAGATGCCACAGCAGGTAAAGGTCCTTGCTGCCAAGTTTGAAGAGCTGAGCTCCATCCGTGGGGCCCACACACCAGAAGATGAGAGCTCCCCTACTGTGACCTCTGACCTCCACAACCTGTACTGTGACCTCTGATCTCCACAACATTTGGGCACCCTTACAAACGAATGGCAAATACATAAGCAAATGTTTAAGGCAAAAGTGGAACATGGATGAGGGGGTGTAGCTCGGTTGGTAGGGTATTGGTCTCCCCCCCACACACAAAGCCCTGGGTTCGATCCCCAGCACATATAAACCAGGTATGCTAGTGCGAGGCTGTGTTCCCAGCACTTAGGAGAGGATCACCTCTTATCACCTGCAGCTACACTGCTAGTTCAAGGCCAGGGTGGGTTGGGAAGAGACAGGGAGGCTGCAGAGTGTATGTGAAGTATTTAAGATTCGCAGGAGGAATTCCTCTCTATCTCAGTAGTTACATCGGCAGCTACAGTGGAAGTGTGGAGCCTCATCCCCAGCCCGGTCTAACCCTCTGCTGTCATGCGTCACTAACTGACTAATAAACCTTACTTCTTGGCCAAGTCTGCATCCTGCCAGCACCAGTTTCCCAACATGAAAGAGAAGCAAGAGACAGCACTTTGGGACCCTGGGGGAACAGCCCATGTCTGCTGCGCATCGACCGTTGAGTTCTGAGAGGGGCTGGCAGACAATGGGAAATGAAACGTCTGAGTGATTTGGGAAATATTAGGTGGGAAATCCCCCTCCCCCGTGTATTCTGTGCAGCAGCTGTTGCAGGGAAGGTGGGGGCCTCTGGGTTTCAGGGTTCCTGAGCACACCAATGACAGCTAGAATGTTCTCCCCGGAAGTCATGCATGAAGCTGGCCAGGAACCCAGATGCTTGCTCAAGAGTTCTGGACAACCATCCCCGCAATCCTTCTGTCACGTGCACACACACTCACACATACACATAACATAGTCACACATACACACACACACTCACCCACACACACACATAGTCACATATATACACACTCACCCCACACACTTACACACAATCACACACACACACACACACTTACCCTTCACACTATACACAGTCACTCCACACACTTACACACTTACACACAGTCACATACACACACACATTTACCCTTCATACTATACCAGTCACCCCACACACTTATGCACTTACACACAGTCACATACACACATACTTACCCCACACACTTACACACAGTCATACACACACTCACAAACATACACACTCACCACACACACTACACATAGTCACATACATACACCCTATACACTTACACATAGTCACATACACTCACTCTACACACTTACACATAGTCACATATACATACACTTACCCTACACACTTATACAGTTACCCCACACACTTATGCACTTACACACAGTCACATACACACATACCCCACACACTTACACATATTCAAATATACTCACACACACATACACAGTTACCCCACACACTTAACACACACACTTGCACATACATACACTCATCACACATTCACATACTTACACACAGTCACACACACACTCACCACACTTACACACAGTTACATATACACACACTTATACAACAATCGCGCACATGCACACGAGCATGCGCATGCGCGCTTATACACACACACACACACACACACACACACACACACACACACTCTCTCTCTCTCTCTCTCTCTCTCTCTCTCTCTCTCTCTCCTATAGGTTTTCTCTGGCCTTGCCACGCTGGTGTCTTACATGACCTTGGGCTCCCCTCTGACACAGCCTCTACAGTAGGACTTTTGTTATTGTAGCCACCATCATCTCCCTTGAAACTAACAGTAAACTCCAACATGGAGGCCCTGCCTGCGATGCCCCTGGTATTTCTGGTTAGTGTGTGGCTTCCTTCGATTTTCTCCATTCCTGTTTGTAACAGACGTTTGTCTGTCACACTCTTCCTCTTTTGTACAATAAAGTGGGACTGACACTAACCACTCCTTCCTTTGTTTGCCTTAAAACTAGTAAGTGCCCCAGCAGAGAGCGACAGAGATGGGCCAATCCCGGGAGCTTCCTGACCAGCCTCGCTGAGACACCAAATTCAGATTCAATGAGTGAGAGACTGAGTTTCTAAACACAAGGTAAAATGTGATGGAGAAAGATACCCCAATGTCGACCTCTGACCCCCCCAACATGTGTGTGTGTGCACACATACACACATGTGCACACACACTCATACATGCATGTGCACACACACGGACACACCCCAACTGAGAAAATGCTTAAAAGCTCTCATAACCATTATCTCCTCCTCTGTGCTGCGTTTATGATGTATCCGGTTTTTAGATTTGTTAAAGGAATGGTGTACAGATATTTAGAGACACTTGGTGGATGGGAAAACAGGAAGTTAGAAAGGTTAAGCGACCTGGGTGATAGTCATGAGGTTTCAGTCGCAAAATGACCCGATCCTGGCGTGAAAGGGTTCCTGCCAGATTCAAAATGGTTGGGATGGCTTCCATCAAGAGTGAGGGTCGGAAGAGCTTCCGTCATGGCTGGATCCACGTCCTCAGTGAAAACGTCTAGGATATGTCCCCTCCGCAGCGGTTTGGCTTGGACGTGCCTTGTTCTGGTTTCCTGTTTAGATGGGACCTCTACCTGGTGAACACATTGCCTCGGGGGAAGATCTCTCTTTGTCCTAGTGCTCTCTGCTAAAGTCCCAGGGCTGGGGCCACAGGGCTTTGCTAGGCTCTGCTTACTTGCCAGAGCAACATCTGAGGTGATGGGGGACAGTGAACAAGGTTCTGGGCCTTTAGCTGCAGCCAAAGTCACACAGACAGGGCGAGAGAGACTCCCCCAAAAAGGATTGGGGTGTTCCTCCAGAAGGGGAGACAGGAAGATCTGCAGCTGATAGGCCTGGGGGGGAGGCCAGTGACCCCGGGTTATTTGGGGGGTGTCCAGAATTTCTTTGGTCTATGCAGACACTTTGCCCTCTCCAGGTTAAGTTTGAAAACTGGGAGCTGTTTTTTTTCTGGAGTTCACCACAACATGGTAAGAGTTCCCAGTAAATGTGAGACTCTCTGCCTCCTCACGCCCAGCCTCCTGCCCTCTACCTAGGATCCTGTGTGTGTGTTGGGGTGTGTGTGTGTGTGCAAGTTCCTTAATGGGGATTGCACCCACCGTGCCTTCCCTGCTGTGTCACCCTAAGACCCACATCTTCCTCAGTGGGGTAGCACCTGGGGCGAAAACAGATCTCTGCATCTTGCCTGGCTCTCTAGCTACCTTCTGTAGCTCAGGCTCACCCTGTGGCTAGGGTCCAAGCAGCCAGAGCCTGCTTCCCCATCCCGCTCAGAGCCTGCCTCGCTCTTCGAAAGACTGACCGTAAGTCGTGTGCTCCCTCCACTCAGAAGTGTTTACAAACAGTCAGTCTCTGCACACCAGCCCTGGTCACATGCTCCAAAGACTGCTCTCCACTGTGCCAAGTGTAGCTGGTTATTAGTGACCACCCCTTTGTGAGTCCCCAGGGCTCCAGGAGCTTGATGCCTGCACACGTGACGCCTGTTCTCTTGCTTCCAGTTGTGATTAGCTTCATTGTGTATAGACAGAGAGAGAGAAGACAAAACAGACAGACAGACAGACACACACAGAGAGAGAGAGAGAGAGACAGAGAGAGGGAGAGAGAGAGAGACAGAGACAGAGAGAGACAGACAGACAGACACACACACACACAGACAGACAGAGAGAGAGAGACAGACAAACAGACAGACAGAGAGAGAGAGACAGAGAGACAGAGAGAGAGAGAAGACAGACACAGAGAGAGAGAGAGACAGAGAGAGAGGGAGAGAGAAAGACAGAGAGAGAGAGAGAGACAGAGAGAGAGACAGACAGACACACACACAGACAGAGAGAGAGAGAGAGAGAGAGACAGACAGACAGACAGAGAGACACAGAGAGAGAGAGAGAGAGAGAGAGAGAGCGCTGAATGAGTCTGGCTGAGGACTTTGCCAGGTCCAACCCAGGCAATCTGATCGGGTAACTAAGCTGGACTGCATGCAGGCTCAGCTAAGTATATCGTGTGAACCCTGGCAAGCCCAGGCCCTGGCTGTGTGTCCAACCTTCTGACTTTTCAACGCAATGCTATTCTCTACAAAGTTAAACACTTGAGGACCGTGCAATCAAATTACACATGCGTGCGCGCACACACACACACATGCACACGTGTGCGCACACACGCAAGCACACACACTATTGAGTTGGGGAGCTGGCACTAGATAAAGTCTTTGATTTATACATAGAAAGACCTCAGTACATGTCCCCAGATCTCACATAAAGTAGAAAGCATCTTCACACACCTGTAACCCCAGCCTACCTTGAGGTGAGAGGAAAGACTCCCCAGAAGTCCCAGGGTCAGTTGAGCTGGAATATACACAGTGGTGAGCAAGGGACTCCATCTACCTCAAACAAGAGAGAAGGCAAGGACTGGCCACCAAGGTTGTCCTGACAGCCACACATGCACCCATACTCACAGGAACACGCACAAGCACACACAGGCTGCACATGTACACACACACACACACACCACACACACACACACGCACGCACAATCTCACCCACACGCATTTGCACAATCCCAACCTATTTTAAGTAAGTTACAATTTCATGTTGGAACACATTCATAGCTATGCAGCCTGCAGACCCCAGGTTGGACACACTCTGAAGGGTACAGTCATTCCCTAGACCCAGATAGACCAAATTCTCAGTTTCTTCCAGGGCCTCTTGATTGACTTTGATATTTCAACAACCTCCTGCAGGGGATTGGCCAGAGAGAACAGCTCTATTATAAAGCAGCAGCGGCACCTGAGGCTCCAGCAGGATCCGGGTAAGCCAGGTAAGCCGAGGCCCGTCCCCTCCTGAGTCCACCTGCGGCAGCAAGGCAGCGTGCGAGCGAGAGCGAGCGAGCGAGCGGGATTCTCAACATCTTTCATTTGGAGCGCCTCCAGGCCAGGCAGCTGGTGATGTTACAAAGGCTGGCTCAGCTCGCCTTAACTCAATTAACTAAGCTGGGCTGAGCCGACTGAGCTAAACTCAACAAGTATTTTTTTTTTTTTTTTTTAAGCGCTAAGCTGGCTGCAGGGGACTGGAGAGCAGTTAGGGACCAGACTTTTACTCGGCCCCTCAGGGATGGTCTGCGCCCTCCGCGGATAATACAGTATTGCTACCGTATTCTCTAAATTAGTACCGCCTTCCTAATTTGTCTTAATGGCATTCCTCCTGCGCTATTTACTGACTTTATATTTTTCTTTAAATGCATTGACATCAGGGGCAAAGAACGTAGCTTAGTCGGCAGCGTGCTTGCTTAGCCTGCACAAATCCCTGCGGTTGGTCCTCAGCGTTGCATAAACCCTGCGGTGGCGCATGCGCACCATCCTAGCACTGGAGAAGGGGAGCCACTCCAAGTCAGGAGTTCAAGATCACTCTCAGCTAAAATAGCAAGTTTGAGGCCAGGTTGAGCTACTCGAGGCTCTCTCTGATCTCAAAATAAAGTGCTAACTTCATTTTTCAAATTTTATTTCCATTTAATTTAGTGGCATACCATCGAAGGCACCATTTTCAAGAGAAAAGTTCAGAAATGTCGACTGTTTAGTTCCAAAACTTCTTTGTAGTTCCCCAAATGAAGCCGCACAACTGTGAATCGGTCTCCACCCACATGGTCCTCTTCCAGCCTCTGGCAGACACAACTCGGCTTTCTATCCCCGTGAACGTGTTTATTCCAGGTATTTCTGCGAGTGGGCTCCTTGCATCCGAATGTGGCTTCCTCTACTTTAGCATAGTGTGTCTGAGGTCTGTCCACGTTGTCACAGGGAGCAGGATTCTTGGCATCTGCGAGTCTCCAGCTTCTACCTCCCCAGTGCTAGGTGTGCATGTTCCACCATGCTAGAAATACCCATTTTAAAAGGAAAATTTACGTCGCTGCCAATAACAGACTCACATTTTCCTGACACACAATAAAACATACCACAGGAAGAAAAATGTCCCCTGGGTAACCTATGAAGCCCTCTCGGGGATTCTCAGATGTAAACACCCTGGGGTCCTAGGAGTATCTGGGTTTGAGATCAAATCTTACCTCAGACTTTTCGACTTTTTACTCCAGTCCCAGTTTCCTTGTTTTAAATTGGCCTCACTTAATTTTTTTTAAAGATTTATTTATTTCATGTATGTGGGTACACTGTCAGACACATCAGAAGATGGCATTGGATGCCCATTACAGATGGATGTGAGCTACCATGTGGTTGCTGGGATTTGAACTCAGGACCTCTGGAAGAGCAGTCAGAGCTCTTAACCGCTGAGCCATCTCTTTAGCCCTTGGTCTTACTTATAACTCCTTCTATTATTGTGGTCAGTCATTGGATTAAAGTCACAAGAACCGTGTCTCAAGGTTGGTATTGCTGTGAGAGACACTATAACCAAAAGCAACTTAAAGGAACTCACCATTCCATATTACATGAGGGAATTCAGGGCAGGAACCTGGAGGCAGGAGCTGATGCAGAGGCCATGGAGGGGTGCTGCTTACTGCCTTGCTCCCCCATGGCTTGCTCAGCCTGCTTTCTAACAGAACCCAGGACCACCAGCCCACAGGCATCACCAGCCACAATGAGCTGGGCCCTCCCATGTCAATCACTAATTAAGAAAGTGCGCTGGTCGTGGTGGTACACCCCGATAGGATTTGCTGAAGGAGGCAGAGGCAGGAGTTCGAGGCCAGCCTGAGCTACACATTTTTGGGGCCTGGTGAGATGACTCAGCGGTTAAGAGCACTGACTGCTCTTCTGAAGGTCTTGAGTTCAAATCCCAGCAACCACATGGTAGCTCAGAACCATCCGTAATGCGATCTGACACCCTCTTCTGGTGTGTCTAAAGGCAGCTACAGTGTACTATATAGTAATAAATAAATCTTAAAAAAAAAAAAAAAGAAAGAAAGAAAGTAAGGGCACCACTGCCTTGGTCACAGGCTAATCTGATGGAGGCATTTCCTCAATTGAGAGTCCTTTACCCCAATGATCCTAGGTTGTTTAAGTAGATATCAAACAAGCCAGGACAAGTGTTTAGTGCTATGAGGCACGTGATGATGACTGGTGGATAGGGGCAGAAATGTCAGCCCAGGAGCCGTGGGGACACCAGGGAAGACTGACAAAGCCCATGCTTTAAGTGTCCAAGACCCTTCCACATATCACTTTCTCTGATGCCCTGCACAGCCTGAGACAGCAAATGCTACTGTTCCAGCTGCTCTGCAGATTGTTCCAACTGTTTCAGCAGAGAGGTGGGACTGGTCGGTAAAAGGTTACACAGTTAAAGGCTTGAACTCTGCGGATGTTAAAGGGCGTGCTGAAATGCAACCAACCATCCGGAAGGGAAGGGCTACTCAGGAGCAAGGATGACTCCTCCGGAGAACCAACCCTG
The DNA here is from genome assembly GCA_036184795.1 of Tokudaia tokunoshimensis. NCBI lineage: Eukaryota > Metazoa > Chordata > Mammalia > Rodentia > Muridae > Tokudaia > Tokudaia tokunoshimensis. The sequence continues at coordinate 8,512,223 of BTHU01000006.1, read as the reverse complement.
GCAGATGGCTGCAGACCTGGCCTTGTGGCTCTATCTTCAGCTCGCCTCCTTCAGATTTTCCTGGATGTGGTTTCCTGAGAAGTCACTGTTGACCCTCGAGTCCTTTCTAGGTGGCCCTCTGGCAGTTAGTGGACTTCCCCAGCCCTCCCAATCCTTCCCAGAACTCCCTGCTTTCTGGCAGGTCCCAGGGTGGCACTCTCCCTTGCTCTGTAGCCTCGATATATCCCTGCGGTGCATTTAAGCCCTTGGAATCCGCTTGGAGCTTCTTCCTAATGACCTTGGAACACAACTCGGCTGAGATCAAGTTCACATGTACCCGTGAATCCCCAACGGACACAGATGAGGAGGTTTTGCTGGGTTCCCAGGTATGTGGGTGTGCTGGTTGGCTTTTTGTTTGTTTTTGTCAACATGACACAAGCTAAGGTCGTATGGAAAGAGGGAACCTCAACTGAGAAAAACGCTTCCATAAGATTGAACTGTGGGCAAGTCTGTGGGGCATTTTCTGGATTAGTGATTGGTGGGGGACCCCAAAACATTGGGAGCAGGGTCACTCCTGAGCAGGTGGCCCTGGGCTGTATGAGAAAGCTGAGGGGGAGTACAAGTAACATGAACTTCATCTCCTGGATTCTGGCTTCTATGAGTTGTCCTCTGACCACTACACACACCATGGCATGCACACACACACACACACACACACACACACACACACACACACGTGTACATGCAATACATTTTTTAAGAAAGAAAAATCCATTTGTAATGAAGCATGCCTTTAATCCCAGAACTTGGAAGACAGAGGCATTTGAATCTCTGAGAGTTCAAAGCCGCCTGGTCTACATAGTGAGTTTCAGGCTAATCAGGGCTACACAGAGGGATCTTATCTCAAAGAAACAAAACCAAAAAACAAACAAACAAAAAAGATTAAAAAATACTTTTAATAATTCTATCTATCTATCTATCTATCTATCTATCGATCGATCGATCGATCGATCGATCGATCTATCTATCTATCTATCGATCTATCTATCTACTATGCATGGATGTTTTGCCTGTGTGCTTATCTGTGCACCGCGTGTCTGGTGCCTGCAGAGGCCAGAAGAGGATGTTAGATCCCTAAAACTGTAGTTACAGGCGGTTGTGAGTCCCCATGTGGTTACTGGGAATCGAACCTGTGCGCTGTGGGAGAGCAGTAAGTGCTGAGCCGCCCCTCCAGCCCAGAAAACTTATTTATTTATTTTACATTCTGATCTCAAGTCCCTCCTGTGACCAGGAGGGGACACCTCACAGAGTCCCTTCCCCATCCCCTCTCCCCTTCTCCTCTGAGAGGTTACCCCCCCATCCCCCTACCCTGGTGCATCAGGTTTCTACAGAGTTAGGTGCATCCTCATCCTCTCCCACTGAGGCCAGACAAAGCAGTCCTGCTGGGGAATGGATTCCACAGACAGGCAACCGCTTTAGAAACAGTCCCCACTCCAGCTGTTTGGGACTTACATGGAAACCAAGCTGCACATCTACTACATATGTAGCGCAGCCTCCGTCCAGCCCCGTGTGTGTGCTCTTTGGTTGGTGGCTCAGTCTCTGAGAGCCCCAAGGTTAGTTGACTCTGTCGGTCTTCTTGTGGAGTTCCTATCCCCTTCAGGGCCTTCAATCCTTCCCTGAACTCTTCCTTAAGAGTCCCCGACCTCCGACCTCCATCCAATGTTTAGCTGTAGGTATCTGCATCTGTTTCAGTCAGCTGCTGGGTCGAGCCTCTCAGAGGAAAACTATTTTTTTAAGTAAATATTAAAAAGGGAAATAAACCCCTGACTAGACATGATTGTGCACATCTGTAATCCCAGCACTCCGGGGGTGGGGGGTGGGGGGTGGGTAGCCTTGGCTATGTGAGACCCATTTCAAATGCCCTCCTCCAAAAAGAAAGAAAGAAAGAAAGAAAGAAAGAAAGAAAGAAAGAAAGAAAGAAAGAAAGAAAGAAAGGGCAAAGTCGTACATTATATTGTAGTCCTGTAACGTATGCAACTATGATATGCAAATTCAACTATAGGATTCCACAGCAACAATAAATAACAGTAAACTTGTAACAAGAGAAAAGACAGACCTAATAAATATACTCCCGAGTGCTTCACAGCCTTGGCGTGATCCTAAGGCTTAAATGCCTGCTTTTGATGGACAGTGAACTCACTCCCTGTGTCCTGCATCCATAGCCTCTGCTTATCCTTGGCTAACTGTGGTTTAAAAACGTGATGTTCGCCGGCAGTGGTGGTGCATGCCTTTAATCCCAGCACTTGGAGACAGAGGCAGGTGAATTTCTGAGTTCAAGGCCAGCCTGGTCTACAGAGTGAGTTCCAGGACAGCCAGGGCTACCCAGAGAAACCCTGTCTTGAAAATACTAAAAAACCCCACCAAAACACAAAAAACAAACAAACAAGAAAAACTTGATGTACAAAATTCCAGAAACAAACAATTCAAAAGTTTTTAATAACTTCCACGGCACTATAATTCTCATAACTGCATTATCTTATTAGTTACTGGTCTCTTATTGTGCCTAGTTTAGAAGCTAAACTTGGGGGCTGGAGAGGTTACTCAGTGGTTAAGAACACTGGCTGACCTCTCAGAGAACCGGGCTTTGGTTCCTAGCACCCTCATGGCAGCTCACAAACACCTGTAACATCAGCCCCAGCTTATATGATGCCTCCTCTTACCTCCTGGGGGACAAAGGGAGATGGCTTCTAAACGTGGTCTGACTGTGCGCTGCTCAGCTGCGCGATCATCAGGCAAGACAACCTGCTCCAGGGCTCAGTGCCACTAACAGAGTGCACAGCCTCCAGCTTGTCTGTCCACAAGCTAAGGGTACCTTCTCTGCTGACAGCCTGCGCTCTCCTGAGGATCTCTGCTGTAGGAGTCACCATGCTGCGTGGGCACTCTTTCCTTCGTGGTCTCAAGCTGCATAGAATCTGGGTTTATTCTTGTTCCTTTTTGGGACAGGGTCTCATATAGCCCAGGCTGACCCCAAACTCACCATGTAGCCAAAGATGACCTTGAACTTCGGATCCTCCTGCCTTCACCTCCTGAGCACTGGGAGCACAGGCATGGAACACCATAAGTGCTGAGACCCAAACTCAGAGCTTTGTGCGTGCTAGATTCTTTACCAGCCGAGCTGTACCCCAGCCCCCAGATCTAGTCTTCTCCAGAGAATCAAGACAATTTTTCCCTGGAGTTAGGACTTGTTCTACATAGGGCTTAGCACTTCCGTCTCCTTCATGAAAATCTGGGAGAAGCTGGGCATGGTGGCGCATGCCTGTAATCCCAGCACTGGTGTGTGTACTCAGTACCTCAGCTACATCCTCCTGCAATACTCCTGCCACTCTTTAAAGGATGCAACTTGCAGTCACAGCAGCTAACTGTATCCCAGGTAGGTGAGGGACTGTCACTCACAGGGGGTGATTCTCAGGTAGACGGATCCTCTTGGCAGTCAGAGCCCACAGAATCTTGCCTCTCTCATCAGAGTGGTCAGCCCCAAGGGCTGGCCGGGGACAGCGCTGGCTAGTTGGTCCTTTGTTAAGAGCCCTGCCTGGGAGCTGGGCAGTTAGTTAGCTCCATCCTTCAAGCACCTGCTGTGCACACACGGGGCCTAAGTCCCACCTGCAACACAGTGGGAAAAGTCAGGCATGGTGTGCATGCCTGTAATCACAGCCTCGGAGGTGGATCCCAGAAAGTCTGGCTGCATCAGGGAGATCCAGGTCTCAGCGCGAGCCTGTCTTAAAATTACTTCTAATTACTTAAAATTATCTTACAGTCAGTAGCTCCAGAGGAATGATATCTGAGGTTGACCTCGGACCTAAACACACACACACACACACACACACATTCACACACACTAATAGACACACACACCAAATACATGTATACACACATCACACAAACTCAACACATGCACACCCACATACATACTCACACACGTGGATGCACACACCACATATATACTCTCACACACATGTACACACCACATATACACTCTTTCACACACACACACACACCACAACATACTCTCACAGACACACTTACACACATGTACACATATACACTCTCACACACATGGACACACACCACAATACATATGTGTACATATACACTCTCACACACATGCACACACACCACACACACATATGCATACACATTTACACACACATACACTCACATACATATACACATACATACAGGCACACACTCATATGCACCTATGAACAACATATACACTCACATTCATATGCACATACACTCACATACATGCACACACATGTACACACTCATATACACACATATGCACACACATGCACACATACCATAATGAATTCTCACAGACACGTTTACACACAGATGTATACATACACACACTCACACACATGCTCACACACACACCCATACCCACACATCAGATAAGATAAATTGCCCCTTGCTGTACTGTGCTGAAAGCTTTCAGGAGACAGAGGATTGACTCAAATCGCCGCCAGCCGACTCTGGGCTCCTGTGTTTCTTCTCTTCCAGAACTATTTTTGGTGAGTGTTCAGAGACTGCACACACCAAAGTGTTTGGGATTTGAGATGCGAGCCTGAGGATGATTAAAATTAGCCGCTGATGAGCATGCCCAGAATAGCTCTGTCCTCCGTGTGTGTGCGTGCTCTGCATGTGCATGTGTGAGCGACCGTGAGCGAGTGTGTGTGTGTGTGTGTGTGTGTGTGTGTGTGTGTGTGTGTGTGAGTGCATGCGCACGCGCATTCCATGGTGTGTCTACAAAGCAGACCTGCCCTTGGGCGACCTCCCCCAAGTCCTCAGGGGGAGATGGAGATGGATACCATCGTGTGGCCTGTGTGACTATGTGTCCCCCATTTAGTCATTCTCTGGACTCCTGGAGTAGGCGATGGCAAACAGGCGTCATCCCAAGTGTCCACCAGGATGGAGCTGGCAGGAGCTGCCCAGCGCCTCATGGGGATGGGAGAGGCAAAGCGCTGAGCCCACCTCTGAGGGCTGGATAACAAGCGCCCACCAGCTGTGGCTGGCACTGACAGGAACATATTCTCTCACAACTCCATCCACCAGGACTCTGAAATCCAGGCGCAGCAGGACCACATTCCCTTCTGAGTCTCCAGGGAGGAGCCTTGGCTTCGACAGCTCCGTGGCTTGTGGCTGTAGCATGCCCACTCAGTTCCCGTGTTCTCTCGATGTCTGTGCCCTGCCACTGTGGCCCTGGGCCTATGCCCAAATCTCCCTACCTCCTTAAGGAGGCATCAAGCACGTCAGGCAGGCCTTTTACCCTAGCTACTCAGGGGCTGATGCAGGGAGGATCACAGGTTCAAGACCTGCTTCGGACTTTGAAATTCAAGGCCAACTTAGTGAGACTCTGTCTCAAAATAAGGAAAAGAATTTCTGGGGCTCTAGGTTCACTGACCGCAGTGGCAAGTAGGGTACTTGCCTGGTGCGTGTGGAGATTTAGGTTCAATTCCCAGAATTGGGAAAAGGAGGGTGAGGAAGAGGAAAAGGAGGAGAGGGAGGGTGAGGAGGAGGAGGAAGAGAGGAGGAAGTGGAGCACGGGGAGGAGGAGGGGGATGACAAGGAGGAGGAGGGAAAAGAAGAGGGAGAGGAAGAGAAGGAAGAGGGGAAGAGGAGGAAGTGGAGGAGGAAGAGGAGGAGGGGGAGGAAGAAAAGGAGGGGAAGAGGAGGAAGAAGGAGAGGAAGAGGAAGAAGAGGGGGTGGAAGAAGAAGAGGAAGAGGAAAGGGAAGCAGAGGAAGAAAAGGAGGAGGAAGAGGAGGGGGAGGAAGAAGAGGAGGGAGAGGAAGAAGAGGGGGAGGAAGAGGAAGAAGAGGAGGGAGAGGAAGAGGAAGAGGAGAGGGAAGAGGAGGAAGAAACAGAGGAGGAAGAGGAGGAGGGGGAGGAAGAGGAAGACGAACCTTTCTTTTCTAAACTACATTTACAAAGGCCATTTCACGAGTTTGGGGCATTAGAACTTAGCATGTTTCTCAGAGGAAGGACATAGTTCAACCCTCAGTGGACACCATGAGCTAGTGATATCTCTCTTGGTGAGAAAGGGCCTCCTGGTGACTGAGTCTGTGGGGGCTCATTTGATCTTGGTTTTAGTTGGATGGCAGTAAGCACAGGCTGCCTCACGGCCAGCGGCTGATCAATTGACCAGTTTCCACTCTCCCCATTTCTCTATGATCTACCATCCATTTCCCTTTCTAAGAGTCAGAAGTTCCAGGAGGCAGAAATTATAGCTCAAGGCCCCTGCATTCCCCCACCCCCCCTCCACAGAGCAGGTAGTGAATCTGCCATGCTTGCTGATGTTAGGCTGTGGAGAGGACCTGTGACCTTCTAAGGGCTTTTGGGGTACAGTTGAGTGTACCCCAGAAGGTTGATCCACCAGACTTGCTCTCCTGTACTGGGTCTCCCCCAGATCTTCCTCATACTCAGAACCTTGTATGTACAGGAGTCAGGGCGGGGGGTGGTGGTGGTGGTGGCGTCTCCCACTAATAGGATGGTACTGTAATTGCTCAGCAAGATTACAACATCAGGCCCATCCATCAAGCTGCTCCTAATGGAATGTGGTGTCCCGAACGAGGAGGGCAGGGTCGGAATGTGGGGTGTCTGTAGGCTGCTTTCTAGCCATGAGCTATGGAGCTGAAATGATAGTCCGATCAATGATGTAGCTCAAATATAGCTCCGTGAATCTGCACATCCATAAAACCGAGTTATTGACAACCCTGAGTGGATATATCTCAGGCCGGCTCTTTTAGCCCTGATAGCTCGCTTGTGCGCTCTCTCTCTCTCTCTCTCTCTCTCTCTCTCTCTCTCTCTCTCTCTCTCTCTCCCTGCCCCCCTCCCAAAGGGATGGAAATGCAGTTGATTTTTTTCACAGTCTTCATAACAGACCATACCGCCCAACAAGGCCCAAGTTCAAACGCTTTTCTCTGCTCCGTGGGTCTGTATGGGAGAACTAAGCTCTCAGGGGCCTTCCCAGTTACACTGAAACTCCATGCCTGCCTGGTCTGACCACACCAAGTCAGTGGGTCAAGAGGTGGGAAGTCTGTCACCTGAGCTGGGCTGGCTCTCTGTCTCCCTTGGGAAGTGCTGTTGCAGTCCTCCTTGCTGCCTGCAGGGTTCTAGAGTGAGCAAAACAAGCCTCAATAGCTTCACTGCCCCCTATGCTGTGACCCAAGAAGACAGGGTTGTGCCTGGTGAAAGCATTACTCTCTTCCTGCTTTGTGTGCTATTAATTTGTGGGGGGTTTTGAATACTAGCAAAAATGAATGAATTTACACAGTTGCGATTCCTCTCAGGACCTCCATGTCCTCCTGGGGGTATTATACTGCTTCTCATCCCTCTGTGGAGTGTAGATTGGCACGGATACTCAACCAGACTGGCCTCGGAGTGGGTCACTGTGTTGGAACTGATTCTTGCTCCCGATCTGTTGTGAGGGACCCCACTGAGGCGCAGAGCCAAGAGGGGCACTGAGGCTCCATTGTAGTTATGAAGTGGTACCCTGGGTCATTCCTCCTCCCCTACACACCAGCAAAGCCAGCTTCTTTTACTTCCTCCTCTGCAGTGCACGCCTCCCCTCAGACCTGTCTGCTGAGAGCGGGGCTCATCAGACACAAACTTCCATTCATACTCCTACCCCAGCATCAGAACCATTATGCAATGGAGATGTTAAGCATCCCCAGGTCCCCGGCCATCCGGTCTCCTCCTTGTAGGCCCAGAGCTTATCATTTTTAATTTAATGTCAGGCTTCCCCTCGCCAATGAGGAGTTCCTCCACAGAGAAGGCCTCTTCATTTGTCTTTATTATTATGATTATGACTCTAGCAGCAAGGTGAAGGAAGACCCATGGTAGGAGTGGAAAGATGGATGGATGGATGGGTGGGTGGATGGATGGATGGATGGACAAATGTATAGACAGGTGGATAGACAGATGGATAGACAGTGGTGTGTATGGATAATGATGAACAGATAGATGAATAGAGGGAAGATAGATACTAGGTAGATATAGATAAATGGATGGATGGATGGGTGGATAATGAAGACAGACAGACAGATGATGGATAGATGTATAGTTTGTATAGACAGATGGATGAGTAGATGGATTGATGCATAGGTAGATGGATGGATGGGGGATGGAGAGATAATAGATGGATGGATAATAGATGGATGGATAATAGATGGATAACGATCGTCCCTCTCACCTCTGAGTTTGTTTACTCTCTTGTTGCGTCTGCTGACTCCTTCAGTAATGCCAGGACCAGCCTTTCCAGGCTTCCATTGTTCACTGAGAAGCAGAGGCTCTCCAGGAGCCCTCCAGGTTTTCAATACCATATCGAACTGCTGAGGCTCCCAATCTAGATGACAGGGCACCTACTGGGTTCTCGGTGCTCAGGTGGGAGTCAGCTGTTGTCATTTTGAAGGAAGCTGATTTAATACGTTATCTTCATGGACATATCAACCCAATCAAGTCTGTTCCTCTAGAGATCCCTGACTGACACAAAGATCTGAGTTCCAAAGGTCAGATCAAAAACCCATGTCAAAAGGGAACCACTCCTATGAGTCTCTGGGTAGAATCATCCTTTGCCTTCCCTGGCGTCTGACGGTGACCATCAACCCCCAGTATTCTTTGGTGACAGCCACATCACTGTCTCCTCATCAAATGGCTTCTCCAGAGTGTCTACATGCTTGCACTGTTGGTCCTTCCCGGGACAGCAGTCAGTTGGATTGTGGGATTCCCTGCCCTCCAGAGTGACCTTATCTTAACAAGTTATATCTTGTGTCCCATCTGAGACCCTATGGGTTAGGTCTCTCACACAGAGGTGTGCATTCTAGAGATGTCTGCAGAGGGTCATAAGGACCACTCAGGACGATGTTAGTGACCAGTGTGTTCATCAGAGCAAGGATCTAGAGGTGACCTCTGTGTCCATGACTAGCAGAGATGGATAAACCTAAGTAGAATATGCAGATAATGGACAGGAGACAGAACTGCCGCCCAAGCCACCTGCTTCCTGTGCTTCCTCGCGGAGGAGTTTAGGAACGGAGCTCTCACGGAGGAGTTTAGGAACGGAGCTCTCACGGAGGAGTTTAGGAACGGAGCACAAGCCCAAACAGCAGGAGCCACAGCCACATGGAGATTGACAGCTGGTCCATGGACACTGGCTTTTAATTCTACATTGTTTCTAACACTGTAGAATTGTAACATTGTTTCCTAATCCAGGAAAGAGGGGGCTGGAAAGCTTTCTCTTGAAGAGACTAGAGTCGCGGCCCATGGAAGGCAGAGAGAAGTGGTTAAGATCAGAAGAAAGTAAAAACTTCAACACGGAGAAGCAAGAGGGACCTTGAGCAGGAGGTGAACGTACAGTGTAAATAACAATGGAAGCAGGAACTCTGGGAGTGTGCTCTGGTGGGTTCCAAAATCTGCAAAGAGGGGGAAAAATTCCAAAGGGTGTCCGTGGTGACCACAGCATGAGGTTATGGAGGGGAGACACAGCAGGGACGCTTGATCTGACAATGACCTCACAGAGGAAGGGGGAACCTGAGGTGGGAGGGTGTCTCAGCAGAAGGATCAAGCAAGTGCCTGAGCCAGGTGCCCAACCAAGGCTGTCCTGGGGGCTGAGAACACAGGGGAAGGGTATTGTTCCATGATTCCCTCTAAGGAGGGACACAGAGGTAGCAGGAACCAAAGGCCTATGGGTACAGGGTACCAGCTCAAGTCTTCCTTATAGCGGGGAAGCCAGGTGCTTCAAGTCTACCTTCCATTTGTTTGTTTGTTTGTTTGAGACAGGGTTTCACTATGTAGCCCTGGCTGTCCTAGAACTACCTTTGTAGTAAACCAGGCTGTCCTTGAACTCACAAAGATCTGCCTGCCTCTGCCCCTTGAGTGCTGGGACTAAAGGCTCACCACTGGCTTCCACCTTTTTTGTATGACATTTCTTTTTTATTGGGGTAGGTGTGGGTGTGGGTGTAGGTGTAGGTGTATATGTCTGTGCCACAGGTGTGTAATAGCTGAGAAGGCTACAGGAAGTTAGGTGTCCAGATTCCCTGGGGCTGGAGTTACAGGAGGCTGTGATCCGTCCAGTGTGGGTCTTGAGAATCAACCTCAACCGGGTTCCTCTGCAAGAACTGGAAGCGCTCTCCTAACTCTGAGCTGTCTCTTCAAGATTCCCCCCCCCCCACACACACACACAACCCCACCAAGTCTGTTTCTCTGTTCTCACTTTGGATGGGTCCTGAGTGCTGGTTTCTTCATAGCGACCCATGGTGGGCCTTCCCTGGACTTTCAGAATCACTCACGAGTAGCAGAAACACTGGCAAAAATACCTCCAGGCATCCTGCCTGGGTGGGGAAGGCCGTGCAGAATCTCGTTTGAGATTCACTGGTGTTGAGTTTAATATGCCACTCACACCTTGTGGTACTGAAGCCCAGAGCTTCACACATGTTCAACAAGCCCTCTACCATCGGGCTCTGCACGCAGCCTCCAAACCAAGGACTGTCCCCCGTAATACAGTTCTGAGGTCCTCAGGAAGGAACAGATTTGGTGGCAGCCAGGGTGTGTGTGTGTGTGTGTGTGTGTGTGTGTGTGTGTGTGTGTGTGTGTGTGTGTGTGTGTGTGTGTGTGTGTGCGCGCGCGCGCGTGCTCCAATAACCAGCAGCCGCTCCTCATTTGCTTGTGCGTTGGCCTCATCTTCAGGCCAATCTTTCCCTCTACAAGATGAAGAGAGCAGTCTGCAGGATCAAGCTCCAATTTTTTACCTCTTGGAAATCTGTTAGATGTCTTCCCTTCCTCCCATCCCCCAGGAGTTCCTGACAATGGCTTCACTTTGTCAGCCGGATTCCCACAGATATCCCATCTCACTCTGCTCAGGGCTGTGGGGACTGTGACCACACATGGACTCCCTCCTTGCCTGCAGGGTTAGAGAGTAAAAGGATGGGAAGATCTCGTGCAAGGTGGGGAGGTAGAGTTGGGCTGTGGTCACATGACAGGTAATGTAGACTCCATCATGGCTTACCAAGAACGAGGTTAAGTATCGTCCAGTGTTTGGTGTTGTTCACTTCCCCCAGACAAGCCAGTTGGAGACTGAGAACGTGGTCCAGTTAACAGAGTGTCCAGTTGGAGACTGAGAACGTGGTCCAGTTAACAGAGTGTCCAGTTGGAGACCGAGAACGTGGTCCAGTTAACAGAGTGCTTGCTTATCAGGGGACAAAGCCCTGGGTCCTATCCACAGCACAATCCTGTAATCCTAGCACTAAGGAGGCAGAAGGCTGGCAAGTTAGCGATCATCTGCTGCTATGTAGGGAGTTCAAGGCTAGACTGGCTGAGTGAGACCTCGTGGGAAAGAGAAACAGGGGATGGTTCATCCCGATTCATTTCACCTCTTCCAGGTAACAAAACAGAAACACAGAGAGTTGCACATCAAGGCCAGCATTACTCTCCCGACTGTGTGAAAGCCCCTTGCCCAGCATCATTCTATAGTCACAGAGAACCGGAACTCATGTCTCTGGCTGGAACTGGTCCCCCAGGGCTCAGCGCTCTGTTCCAGTCTTTTACTTCAAGCCCTGTCAGCAACTTCATTTCCACAAACTGTACCATTAAACCAATGACTTTGGGAGCTCCCTGCTGGCCTCAGCTCCCAAGCCTTTTCCTAGTGAGAGATTCCAGAAACCCAAGCCCATGGGGCAATATTTCCCAACACCATCTTGTTTCAGAATGGCAAAAAGAAGCAAACACACACACACACACACACACACACACACACACACACACACACACCCAAGCCCATGGGGCAATATTTCCCAACACCATCTTGTTTCAGAATGGCAAAAAGAAGCAAGCACACACACACACACACACACACACACACACACACACACACACACACACACACACACACACACACACACCCCAAACTGAACATGGCTCTATTCTTGAGCAGCCGATGCCCTCACACCAGGCGGGAGTCCCTTGCAGAAAGTGCTTGCAGAGCTCTTTGGGCACAAGCTGCAAAGTGGGGGGGGGGTTGAAACAGCCTTTTTGGGTTAGTCCACCAGCAGCTGCGAAGGATGCGTAGGACGGTGCTAAAATCATTTGTTCCTTTTCTTTCTCAGAACAGCAGTATCGAGGCTCTGAGGGCAGCTGTCTCGCAGCCATCACGCGGGAAGCCTTTTGCAGGCGCCTAGGTGCCCCGGGATTCCTCTCCCATCTCATTCCCCTCCTGTCTGAAGTAGGGAGTGAGAAATCTGGGCCTGTGAGTGGACAAAGCGAGCTCTAAGTGTTCCCCGCGAAACTCAGCCAAGTTCACGCTGGTGGATATCCCCAGGCTCTCGGGGCAGCAGCCTAAGGAAGGCCACACCCCAGGAAGCCACGGAGGGTCCACTGCCTTTGCTTTCACTTCAAGGCTCCCATGGGAAAAAGACACTCAACCCCACCCACGCCCCCACCCCACCCCATCCCAGAGGAAGAGGAGGATGAGGAAGAGGAGCTCTCCTTTTCTAGAATCTACGGTTTGGGCAAAACCTAGCCAATGGCCGCTGTCATCCAGGCCTGGAGCAGACAGGTTGAGGCAGGTTTTAAAAAGCGCTTTATGAGGCTTTCAAAGGTACCCACGGGGAAGGAAGTGAATGGAGTTGGGGGCGGGGCGATGCTGGAGGAACGGGCATCTTTATTTCTAGCCCCGCTTGAGTGGCTTTTTGACAGTTAGCTCTCTGGTTTTGCTGAGTCAGAAGAACCCCTCAGCTGCTTGCCGGAAACACAGCTGTTAGGCGAAAATAACCACAGAAGCCGGCAGCACATACCTTCCAGAAAAGACGGCAGAAAACCGCAAAACAAAAGAGAAAGATACAAGGTAATAAAAGAGACGCCATCAAACACACTCACACAACCCTCAGAGCCTTTAAGACCTTATTTAATGGGACTATACTTGGGGAAAAAAATAAGTCTTTGTTGATCCTTCTGGATTCCCTGGGGGAGCGAGAGGGCGCTAAACACAGTGGCAAGTGTCCTTATGGGACTGAGGCGGAGGATAGACACTTAGCAAGACAATAGGGAAGATGGAGGAAAAAAAATATCAACTACAATGATGCATTCAAGAGTTGCCAACTTCCAAAGACCCCTTTCTAGGCTACAAGAGACAGGTGGAGCTCTACGTCCAAGTGCTGGGTCCTGTCCCTCCTCTTCCCCTCCCCACTCTCTTTCTCATCCAGATGATGGTAGCCATAAAATAATTTTTTTTATCATTTTTTATTTTTTGCTGAAATTCTCTTTCTTCTGGTGGTAGTCATTATGGGCCTGGGGTGGGGAAGAGAGGAGCCCAAGTCCTACCTGGAGATTTGTCTCTGCGACAGGCCAGGAAAGGCGACTGAGGATGGAGCCTCAGAGAACCGGGCTGTGGGTTTGGGTCTCAGGGCCGCCCTTCTCTTGCTCTGTGGTCAGGTGTAAGCTAAATGATCTCTCTGTTTCCTGTCTATACACTGGGGAACTCTGAGAAAGTTTCAGTAGAGTTCCTGCCTCACATACAGGAAGGCTTGGGTTTTGTCCCCAGCATGGGGAGGTAGGTGAGTCAGAAGTTCAAGGTCATCCTTGGCTACACAGTGAGCTTGGGACCAGCCTGGGCTACGTGAGACCATGCATAAATAAATAATAAACAAAGAAGTAAGTGGTTCTCCTTATACAGTAGCAAAGATAAAGGGAGTTCTGTGTTCCAAGGCACGTTTGAAGGCAGCTTGCTTGGGCTAGCTCTCACTAGATTGTGCTTTGCAGGGGGTAGTAAATGCCTATGGTTTGCCTGTCCAGCGTCTATGATGGCATCTAGTACTGGGAGACCATCTTTCTCCAACTTCCTTATGGGGTAGGTTTGTGATCCAGAACCAGGCTAGACAGAGTCAGGACTTTCTGATTCAAGGATGGGTGTGTGATCCAGACCAAACGAGTTGAGCGGAGTGACTAAGATATCGGTGAAAGGTAACTCGATCGCTCTGGGCTCTGCCATGAGGTGGGTTATCAGCCGCTGGGCAAGAGCTGGCAGAAGGATGTTAAATGACAGAGGGCAGAGATGTGGGCATCGGAGACAACGGAGATCCCCGCGCGTATGGAGAGGAGCGGATGTACCGAGACTACACCTCTTACTCAGAAGGAGGACTTCCCTCCTGTCTTTTTCAGACTGAAGCTGAAGTACATTTCCTCCAGCACTTTGAGCTTACTAGATATTTCTCTGCATCAGCCCTGACCCCTTCCGCCACGTGGCCTGCCGCCATGTTTGCTGATCTCCATTACTGAACACACAGGCTGCACCCCCCCACCCCCTCGCACCCGCACCCCGTGCTCTCTGCATCCCCCTTCCCAGAAGCTGTGGACATTTCCAGCCTGCCCTGTCATTTTTCTCTCAAACTCTAACAAAATTCTCTGTGTGCTTCCTACTGAGTCTGTTTCTAAATTCTTTCACTGGAGAGACTAAAAAGCCAAAGTGGAAACAGCAGTTTCCCCAGTGACTTACGGTGCCCACCATGGGACTCCCCCAAGTTCTCCATGGTGGGGCCTCCACAGCAAGCCCCTTACCCCAACCCGGACTTGCTGTTGGAATTTTCATTTCCTGTGTTTGCTTTTCTATCTTCTTCTGCCCACCCCACTCCCTGTTGGGGGTCCAGCTACGCATCTGGTTTGCCATACTGTAAATTATATTTTTTTCTCCTTGCTCTTCCGTTTGAATAATGTCTGCCATGCCATTAAATGGTCTGATATTTTTCTTTCGCAGTCTTTAGTGCACTGTTAAACTATTTTATATTGACGTTCCGATTGGTGCTTCTTCCTCTTCATCCATTTTTAAACAATCTCCGCTCCTTGCCATTCCTCTGTTCTTTATACTCCCCCTTTTTTAATTTGTATGTGGTATGTGTGTGTGTATGTGTGTATGAGTGTGTATGCATGTGAGTATGTTTATGTGTATGTATATGTATGTATTAGTGTATGCATGTGTGTATGTGTGTATGCATATGTGAGTATGTATGTGTGAGTATGCGTATATATGTATTAGTGTATGCATATGTGAGTGTGTGTGTATAAGCATGTATATATGCATATGTGAATATGTATGTGTTTGAGTATGTGTATGTGTGTATGAGTGTATGGTGTAGGTGTATATGCGTGTGTGAATGTAGGTGTGTGTGTGTATGTGTATATGTGTATATGTGTATGTATGTGTATACATGTGTGAGTATGTGTATGTATGTGTGAGTGTATATGTGTATGTACTTGAGTGTGTGAATGTGTATATGTGTGTATGCATGTGTGAGTGTGCGTACATGTGTGAGTGTATGTGTATGTATGTGTATAGTGTGTGTGTATGTATGTATATGTGTATGCATGTATGTGTGTGCACCTACATGTGCAGGCCAGAAGTTAGCATCCAATGTCTTATTCAGTTACCTTCTACCACATTTTAAAAAAGATTTATTTTTATTCTCTTTAGTAACACGTGTGTGATGTGTGTCTGTGTGCAGGCAGGGACCTATAGACGCCAGTCATCACACCTCTCCACAAGTGGAGTTACAGGCCATCAGGAGCTGACTAATGTAGGTGTTGAGAAGTGAACTCAGGTCCTCTGGAGGAGCAGTAAGAGCTCCTAACTGCTGATCCATCTCTCCAGCCCCTCCACCATATTTTTTTTTCTTTTTTGAGACAGAGTCTCTGAATCTGAAGCTCGCCGATTCAATTAGTCTGGCTAGCTCGTGAGCCCCAAGTATTTTCCTATATCTGTCTCCCTGGCTTTGGGATTGCAGACTAATCTAACCCTATCTGTCTTAAGGTCACCGTTGCTGTGATAACACCATGATGAAAAGCGCCTTTAGGAGGAAAGGTTTTATTTCGCCCACTGTTCCATAACACAGTTCATCATCAAAAGCAGTGAGGGCAGGAACTCACGCAGGGCAGCAATCTGGAGGCCAGAGCTGATGCAGAGGCCATGGAAGGGTGCTGCTTACTGACTTGCTCCCCATGGCTTGCTCAGCCTTCTTTCTTATAGAACCCAGGACCACCAGCCCAGGGATGGCCCCACCCACAGTGGGCGGGACCCTCCCCATCACACCCCTCCCCATCAATCACCAATTGAGAAAATATCCTACAGGCTTGCCTACAGTCTGATCTTATGGAGGCATTTCCTCAATTGAGGCTCCCTTCTCTCTGATGACTCCAGCTTGTGTTAAGTTGACATAGAACTACCCAGTACAGCATCCTACTTTTACATACATTTTGGGGATTTGAACTTGGGTCCTCATGCAAGCACTTCACTGAGCCGTCTCCCCACCTCCCTCTCCTTCACACCTCTAGCTTTATTTATGAAACCATTCCAAACCCCTGTTCTGTTCAGTGGCTCTGGGCATTTGACATTGTATACTGCCTGAAGATGCTCTCTGGGGGGTGTGGGGAGCGGGGGGCACACTCTGTGCTTCTCCCAGGACTGGACACTGTGTCACACAGCAGACTACCTGCTTTAGTTTCTAATCCTCTGAAATTTTGTTTGGGCAAGTAGTTGAAAAAAATTGACTTTCCTAGGTTGGTTTCTCTGTCTCTCCCCACAATCCCACCTCTACCCAGGTACAGCCTATCCATGGCCTCCAGGAAATGCAATGCCTTGGCTGTTTAACCCATCGTGCCTGTTTTACTTGCTAGAACTTGAACGTCCCCAGACCCAGAAGCACTCCTGAAATGACTTGGCCCACGCCATACCAGCCGCCACGCTTTGCCAGCTCTGTAGCGTGTTGCCCAATGCCCAGGCAACTTGGCATTCAATCTCTGGCCCAACAAGTCCCTTGTGCCAGTTTATGGCGCTATTAAGTGAGTGACTCTTTGGGATATAGCCTCACAAACTCCAACCTCTTCAACCCTCTGTCCTATCGTGAGGAGGCCACACTCTCTCCTGAGCTCTGCCCCTGTGCTACAACCTCAAGTGTCTTTCCAGGTAGAAAGCTGGGTCCAGGCTCAGTTAGTTCTCTTTCCAGAGCTCACAGCTCTACTCTGCTGTAGCCAGTATCTGGTTGTGTTCAGCTGGCAAACAGCCCTGGGAACAGTCACCTTGGCCAGAGGCAGAATTTGACTGGCTAACTTGAATAGAGAGAGGGAGGAAGGGAGGGAGGGAGGGAGGGAAGAAGAAAGCAATGTGAGCCAGCAAGAAACAAAAGGGGTGGGGGCTAGGATGTAGCTCAGTGGTAAAAGGCTTGTTGCCTGGCATGTGTGAAACCCTGTAACTATCCTTGAACACACACACACACACACACACACACACACACACACACGCACACGCACACGCACACGCATACGCACACGCACATACACACAGGCACACACATACACACACACATAGAAAGAGACAGACAGACAGACAGACAACAGAAACAGAATTAGAAGCTCCCAGAGAGATTTTAAAACATAAAAGTAATAGCCAAACAGCCTTAGAAAGGCACAGGGATTGTCTCAGCTATGGAGACCCAGAGGGTCCCTGGGAGGTTTCCAGATGCCTTGGTGGATTTGCTCCGAGGCTACAGAGTCCTTCTAATTTCTGAGAGAACCTCATCTGGTATGATCACAATTGTGAGTTGACCTCTTGGCCAGAGGAAGGCAAGCTACCTTGGCTAATGGTCCTCATATTAAGTTGCTTTTTCCAAAAGAAAGGAGACCACGGGTGTGACTGGAGAAGAAACAGGCCATTCCCCACAGGGGAGGTGAAGTGAACTCAACAGCTTTAAGTAGGGTGGGGTTTGAACTCAGAGCCCTGGCTAGCTTTCTGCTACGGAACCTCTAGACCTTCTGATTCTCTCTCCCCAGGCATGCCGCCCTGCCTGCCAGCAGACCTTCACAGTAATCCCCCTGTAGGCTCACAGAAATAGCAGAATCTTCTCATCTGGCCAGAAATGACAGTTGAGAGCTCGCTCTTTACGCACAAAGCCCTGGGGCTGCTGACGTTCAAGGAAGACTTCCAGAGAATTAAGCTGGCTTGGTGGTGAAGGGCAAGCTTGAACCTGTGTCTCAGGGGCAGCACTGGAAGAAAAAAAAAATCTAGTTCTCTCCTGCCTGCTGAGTGCCAGGAAGAAAATGCTGGTGGAGTGTGTTTCCAGAGGGAGTTCAAGGTGGCTCCGGGCTAGTTGGTTAAGCAGCCTAATTCCATCAAGATAAAGAGATTCCCTGCAAGTGTTCTGAAGAATTCCATTGCTCCTACTTTTCCCAGAGGCTAAAGGATGTGTGTGTGTGTGTATGTGTGTGTGTGTGTGAGTATATAAGAAGGAATGTGTGTGAATGTGTTATGAGCATGTGTGAGAGTGTATGTGTGTATGAGAGTGTATTGTGTGAGTGTGTTAGTGTGTGAGAGTGTGAGTGTATGTAAGTGTGTGACTGTCAGTGTGTGAGAGTATATGAGTGAGTGCGTGTGTATGAGTGTGTGTATATGTGTCGGTGTGAGTGTGCATGAGGGATAGCGTGAGTATAAGTGTGTGTGTGGGTGTGTTTATGCCTTCAAAGATCTCCAACTGAGATATTTAAAATCTTCCCACAACACTACTTTTTTCTGGATCACACTGACTTCAAGGGGAATTTGAAGTCTGGTGCTTGGACCAATGAGTCCGTGAAAAGATCAGGAAATGTAACTCAACCCTGGAGAATCTAATTGGCCTGGGATGCCAGGAGGACACTTTTGAAAGAGGAGACAGAAAAGGAGAGAGAAAGAGGAAGAGTGTCAGAGGAAGGGGGTAGGAGAGGGACGCAGAGGAGGGGAAGGGGAGTGGAGGAGAGAAGGAAGGAGGGAGGAGGGAGGAAGAGCTAAAAGATGGGGAGAAGAAAGGGGGAGGGAAACTGGGGAGGAGAAATGAGGGAATGGGAAAGGGTGCAGAAGGGACGGAAAGCTAAAGTAACACTGCGGGCCTAATTCTGGGAATAACAACGCCTCACAGTCTCTGGCTTCCTGCAAGCATCCCATCAAGGGCTTGGTGGAAGGACCCAATCTTTGAAGTTCCTCCCCCAGGCAAGTAGGAAAGAGATTTGAAGACTCTCGGAAACCTCGTTTCCCTGTAGGGAAGTGTCCACAGAAATTAAAGACAGGGATAATTGCACATCCTGGCGTCTCTATGCCACGCCCACTCGATGGGAGGTGCTTAGTCAATTACTGCTTTCCCAAATGAATGAATGGATTCAGTTCTCAAACTAGCCTACCGTGACCCAGTGGCTTCCCGTTGCTCTGTGCCCTGGGGTGATGGTGATGGCCTGGAACAGGACAAGAAGACTAAGCTAGCTGGTAAGGGAGTCCAGGGGGTGGACTTGTCTCCTTCTCTCCAGCTCTGGAATTACAAGTATGTGAAAAACTCAGATTTTTCACACAATGTTAAACCCAGGTTCTCACACTTACACGGCAACTGAGTGAAAAAAAGAAAGAAAAGAAAAGGACATGAGTACTCCTAGGTATGGTGGTGGAGAATGTTTATTATTATTATATGTGGGGGAGCATGACCAGAGGCAGACACATCTGGGAGAGTCCAGAGTGGTCATGACCCTGAACTATGTGGGGAGAGGGGAAGGGAGGGAGAGAGCAGAGTCAAGCACAGAAGCCAGGAGGCCAAAGGCGTCAAAGAGAGGACAAGTAACCAAAACCTCTGGAGTACATTGGGAAGAGCCTCTGGGAGTCAGGCAGGCAGCCCAGCCCCTGGGTTGTGGAGTTCAGGGTAGAGGGTGGAGTTATGCCAGCCACGCCCTGAATCTGGGAGGACCTAGAGGCAAGGTCCTCTTTGATATGTTAAATAGGCACCTCAGCCCCTTGTCCGGGGCTTGAAACTTGACAGTACATCCTTTATGAACTGAGCCATGTGTCCCACTCCCATCCCCCAAGCCCATGAAACTCTCTGAAATTAATGGTCATCCTCTTTGGCAGGTCCTGAACTGGGCGGGTCTCATGAGCGCAACCACATAGACCACTCAATCTCACGCAAGTGTCTCTGCAGTTGCCCCGCCCCGCCCAGTGGCGATCTCACCCAGACCCCCCCCCCAAGCCGCCCCTCTCCTCGTAACTGGCGCTCCTCCCCCTAGACCTCCCGACATTCTTCCCACACCAACAAGTCCTCCATGTGCTCTTAGTTTCAGTGACATTTTAGCTTAAAACCTTCTCTTGCTCACTGTGTTGGATATAAGTGAGCTTGATGCTTAGGAAAATTCAGTTCTTACTAGCAACAAGCTGTACTCGGGCTTCTATTTGTTTTCTGAGACAGTCTTGTGTAGCCCAAGCTGGTCTCATCTGGGTATATAGCCCAGGTTGGCCTAGAACTCTTGATTGGCCTTCCTCAACAGGTGCTGGGATGAGCAAACAATGAAAGGTTTTCTTGGTTTCTTTTGTTTTTTTGTTTTTGTTGTTTTGTTTTTGTTTTGTTTTGGATTGTGATAAAAATAATAGGAAATTTGTTCCCTGGGTTCTCTGTCACGTTCCTCTGTTCAGGTCAGGCAATTTCTAACTCCAGCAATCTGTAAGTGACCAGAACCATGCGATATCTATAATTCTCTGAGGATCGGGTTTTGTCAAGAGACAATTTTAAGACTATTAAGTCCAGCTTTTTCTAATGGGCATCTCTGGACTGTGGTTCTCAGGAACACTTTGCCCATGTGTATTTCAAGAACAAGGGAAAATGGGCCACCACCCACACAGTCCACACTAGAATCTGAGACATCCTGCAGAAAAGCAACCCAGTATTCGTCTCTGGCCACAACTGTGCAAGAACCTGAAAATGTTCTAATGAAGACCTGGACCCACTGATCCGTCCAGGTTAATACATGTTCCCTTTTTCACAAGGGGTGCGAGTGAGATTTTGGCTTTCCAAAGCAAGCTGTGTCTGTATCCCTTCTTTGTCCTTACTAGGGAACTAGAAAGACAGTCATGTAACAACTGCCAATCTCCTGCATCTTAGTCACTGCTCTATTGCTATGAAGAGGCACAGTGGCCAAGGCAACACTTGTAAAAGCATTTAGTTGGGCTCTTGTTTCAGAGGGGTTCATGATCATCAAGGCAGGGAGAAAACAGGCTGGCACTAGAGCAGGGGTGGTGAGCGTTACATCCTGATACACAGGCAGCAGGTAGGAATATAGGGAAGAAGGGAGGGACAGTGGGAAGAAGGGGGAGGGAGGGAAAGAGGGAGGGAGGGAGGGAAAGAGGGAGGGAGGGAGAGAAAGAGGGAGAGAGGGAGGGAGAAAGAAAGAGAGAAGGAGAGTGTGAGAGAGGGAGAAAGAGAGAGAGAGAGGGAGGGAGGGAAGGGGAGAGGGAAGGAGAGGGAAAGGAGGGAGAGAGAGGGGGGAGGGAGAAAGGGAAGGAGAGGGAAAGATGGAGGGAGAGAAAGAGAGGGAAAGAAGAGAGAGAGAGAGAGAGAGAGAGAGAGAGAGAGAGAGAGACTCTGCCATGGGTTTTGAAACCTCCAAGCCCAGCCCAATTAACACACTTTCTCCAGTAAGGCCACACCTCCTCATCCTTCTTGAACAGGTCTGCTCCCTAGTAACTAGGCATTCATGCATATGAGCCAACGGGGGGCTATTTTTATTCAAACCACCACATCCTGCTTAGAACACCTTTCATTAAATCCCTCGTTGTTGGGACTGGAGAGATGACTTGCAGTTTGGTTTGCAATACCCAGGTTAGAAGGTTTCCAACCATCTGTAACTCCAGCTTCAGGGGATCTGACAACTTCTGGCCCCCAAGGATACCCATGTATATGTGGCATGTATTCACACAAACACACACACACATACATATAAAATAAAAATAAATCTAAAAAAATTGAAAAGTAAAGCAATGCTTATTGTCTTTTTTTTTAAAAAAAGAGGAATATCCTCCCAAAGAAATAAGGATGAAGAAGACAATTGTCAATGCCAATTTCAAGCAAGTTGTACCTAGATGTCACCAAGAAGCCCACAATGTCTGTCCCTAAGTGTCTTAGTCAGATCTGTCATTGCTGTGATAAAACACCATGACCAAAGCTACTTGTGGAGGAAAGGGTTTATTTGGCTTATATTCCATAACACAGTTTGTCATTGAAAGAAGTCAGGACAGGAACTCAAGCAGGGAAGGACTTAAAGGCAGGAGCTGATGCAGAGGCCATGGAGGGATGCTGCTTGCTGGCTTGCTCCTCATAGCTTGCTCAGCCTGCTTTCTTATAGAACCCAGGACCATCAGCCCAGGAATGGCCCCACCCACAATGGACTGGGCCCTCTCTTGTTAATTGCTAATTAAGAAAATGCCCTACAGGCTTGCCCAAAGCCTGATCTTGTACAGGCATTTTCACAATTGAGGCTTCCTCCTCTCAGATGACTCTAGCTTGTGTCAAGTTGACCCAAAACTAGCCAGCACACTAAGAAACAAAGAAAGGAACTGTATTCTTTGGGGATCATCTCTGTAGACATCAGACAAGATCCCTCCTTGCCCATAGGTCCCGTCCTACACTAGCTCAGAGAAGTCAGAAGGCCTGAAAGTGGCACCTGAAGAGATGCCAGTTTACCAAGCCTAACCACTGCCATTTGGTCATCACCAAGGAGAAGAAATAAAGAGCATGTGCTTGTCTGTGTCCTGTGTCCAGATCCTATGACTTGATATACTAACAGCCCCACAACTGTGTGTATGTCTGTGTGTGTGTGTGCGCGCGATGGGTGCACATGGACAAAGTGTGTGTGGAGGTCAGAGAACAACCTTAAGTGTCCTTCCTCAGTCATCCCTTTGTGTTTGAGACGGGGCTTTTCTTTGGCCTGGAAGTTCACCACACAAGGCGACCTGGCTGGCCCATGATCTCTCGGAGACCCACTATCTTAGCTTCTCTGACCAAGCTGGAACTGCGGGGGCTCAGCACTGTGACTGGATTGTTGTGTGGTTCTTTCTGGGGATCTGAACTCAGCCCTCATGTTTGTAAGACAAGCACTTCACCCCCTAAGTTATCACACCACCCCCTGACATTTTTATCTCAAAAGAATCAAACTGTTCTCAGTCTGGAAGGGAGGAGGGTGTGCGTGCCAGAACAATCTTGGAGTCTCTCCTTCACTAAGCATTTGTTAATACCTTACCTGACATTCTCTGGAGCATGCTAGAAAAGGGTGATTAAATCCATAAGGAGAAAGCAGGTTGATAGTCCTCAAACTAGATTCCATAAAGCATTAGCAGCAGAGGACTGGGGACGGGGGCTTGGAGACTGTGGTGGGCTTGGATAGATCCTTGGCAGGGGAAGTCCACCTGGGTTCGGCCAGCAACTCCTGTGTCAGCTGTATTAAGAATTTGTTTGGGAAGCCAGGTGATGGTGCACTCACCTTCATTCCTAGGCCTTCGGAGGCAGAGGCACACAGATCTCTATGAGTCGCAAGCCAGCCTGGTCTACAGAGCTAATTCCAGGACAGCCAGGCTTACACGGAGAAACCCTATCTGGAAAAAACCAAAACCAAAGCTAACCAAACCAAACCAAACACACACACGCATGTCCACACGCATGCATGCACGCACAAGCACACGAAGTTGTTTGGGTCTGGAGATGTAGCTCCACTTGATAGGCTGCAGACCTGGCATGTTAAGACCCTTCGTTTAAAACCACACAATTAGAGGCAAGAGGATCTGGAGTTCATGGTCATGGAAGTCATCTTGGGTTACGTGAAATCCTTTCTCAAACACTAATGGCTTGTTCAACATGGTCAAATATATATATACTTGTGTGGAAATGTCCTTCTGAAACCTGGTACTGCACAGATAAAAGGGAATTTGTTTGAATCTCAGCATTCAAGAGGAAAAGCAGGAAGATGGGATGGGGTGGGGGAATGGTTCGAGATCAGCTGAGACTACATGGTGAGATCTTCTCAAAGAGGAAAGGAAGGAAGGAAGGAAGGACGGAAGGATGAAATGAAGGAAGGAAGGAAGGAAGAAGGGAACAATGGAAGGAAGGAAGCAAGAATAAAAGGAAGGGTGGAAGGAAGAATGGAAGGAAGGATAGAAGGAAGGAAGGATAGAAGGAAGGAAGGATGGAAGGAAGGATAGAAGGAAGAGAGGAAGGATGAAAGGAAGGAAGGATAGATAGAAGGATGGAAGGAAGGATAGAAGGAAGGAAGGATAGAAGAAAGGAAGGAAGGAAGGAAAGATGGAAGGATGGAAGGAAGGATAGAAGGAAGGAAGGATAGAAGAAAGGAAGGGAGAAGGAAGGAAGGAAAAATGGAAAGATGGAAGGAAGGATAGAAGAAAGGAAAAATGGAAGGATGGATGGATGGATGGAAGAAAGGAAGGAAGGAAGAAAGGAAGGAAGGTAGGTGGATCTGGAGAGATGTCTCAGTGGTTAAGAACACTGGCTGTTCTTCCAGAGGACCAGGGTTTGATTCCCAGCACCTACACTGTGATAGGTCACAGCCATTTATAATTCCAGTTCCAAGATATCCAGTGCCCTTCTTTGGCCTCCACAAACACCAGGCATGCACATGGTGCACAGATATGCACGCAGGCAAAACACTCGCACACCTAAGGTAAAATAGATAAAGCTAATTTTAAAATAACTTGGCCAGAAATTCTAAAGGCAACACTTGGGTTCCTTACCATTGGAAAATGCTTACGAGTTATTATTGCTTTAAACAACCCTCACTCTGTGTCCTTTTGCACCCGGGTAGGCACTGGGTGGTAAGTCCCCTTGGTCATATCCCCGGGGGAGAAGACCAAATAGCTTTTCATTAAAACCAGAACCGTGGGAACATGTATCATAAACAGAGAATATTTACAGCTATCTAAGTAATAAAGGGTTCCCACCCTTAACTTACAAACGGATCCTGCAAATGAATAAGAAAAAGACCCCTTTAACCTGGGAGGCCAGGAACCAAAACTGTGGCTCTCAGAACCATAAATGGCCAATGAGTATATGGAAAGATGCTCTCTCTGAGTCTGGGAGCTTCAAAAGGGAACCCTGAGGTTCTGCTTTTTACCTATGGGATAGGTAAGAATGAAAAGAGTGGGGGTGGGGAGACAGGGAGGCGGGGAGGCAGAGAGGCGGGGACCCTGGAGGTGGGGCAACAAACCCAGTTTCCCACAGCAGCGTGAGGGGGCTGACATGGTTATGACACCCTGGAAACTCAACAGTGGGTTTTTTTTTTCTTAATAAAGTTGGCCTCACATGCCCACTTCTGGGAATATATCCATGGGACATGAAAATGCCCGGATATAATCTTTATAAAACAATATAAAGATTCTTATTGGAGTAAGGCTTGTAACAGTTTGAGAACAACATCATGGCAGGACCTGGGTGTCCATGAATGGGGAGCTGGCTGAGCAAACCAGGTTGTATCTACATAAAGGAATACAGCACAGCCATTGGGAACTGACTACAGCTCAATCTGGAAGAGTGTGCGGCTGGGGAAAAGCTCACAACAGCTTGTTAAATGGAAAGGAGACTGGTGAGGTCCCATTCTTATTACAAAGGAAAAAGGTCGAGTCCTGCCAGTGTTTTTCTGGTTTTATAAAGAAATAAAACAGTAAGCAAGCATCTACACAAAACTGCCTCTCCAGGGCTGGAGGGATGACTCAGTGGTTAAGAGCACTGACTGCTCTTCTGAAGGTTCTGAGTTCAAATCCCAGCAACCACATGGTGCCTCACAACCATCTGTAATGGGATCCGATGGCCTCTTCTGGAGTATCTGAAGACAACTACAGTGTACTTACATATAATAAATAAATAAACTGTTAAAAAAAAAGGAAAAACAAAAACTGCCTCTCCTCCTCCCCCCTCAACACACACACACACACACACACACACACACAATTTTGGACAGGACTTCAAGTAGCCTAAGCTACCCTTAAGCTTGTTAGGTAGAAGAGGCTGGCCTTGAACTCCTGACCCTCCTGCCTCTGCCTGAGTGCTAGGATTGCTGACAGGTGCCACCACTCTAATTTATAATAAATTGTTATCATGCCTGGGAGGAAGCAGCAAACCAATTTTATTTTAAATACTTTTAAAGAAGGATTCTACTTTTAACTCTATGTACGTATGACCATCTTTTTGTGAGCATGTGCCTCAGAGGCCAGAAGAGGACATTGAATCCCCAGGAGCTACCCAGCATGGGTGTTGGGAACCAAACGTAAGTCCCTCTGAAAGAGCAGCAGCCATCTCTCCAGTCTCCTGAAGATTGTGTGTGTGTGTGAGAGAGAGAGAGAGAGAGAGAGAGAGAGAGAGAGAGAGAGAGAGAGAGAGAGAGAGAAAGAGAAAGCAAGAAACAGAGACAGAGACAGAAAGACAAAAAGTCTCACTGTGTAATCCTGGCTGACCTAGAACTCACTATATAGACCAGACTGGCCTGGAATCCACAGCCACCCTCCTGCCTCTGCTTCCTGAGTTCTGGGAATTAAAGGCATGTCTCACCACGCACAGCCTTAAACACTTTATTTTTTTGTTTATGCTGAATTTTTTACAAAAAGATAGGTAATACTTTCATGAGTTCTAAAAATCAGAACTTTTAGAAACAAAATTAGGCCTGGCAATGGTGGCGCATGCCTTTAATCCCAGCTCTGGGGAGGAAGAGGCAGGTGGATTTCTGAGTTCGAGGTCAGCCTTGTCTACAGGTGAGTTCCAGGAGAGCCAGGGCTACACAGAGAAACCCTGTATCAAAAAACAAAAAACAAAAAAAAATTAGGAGAGAAAATTCCAGGCAGATCAGATGAGGTTGACAATCCCCTGAAGGTTGGAAGTGGGGAGCTGTCCACCTAAAGGAGAACCTTCAAGATGGGACTTTGGGGGGCACAGTGCAGTGACAGAAGCTTTAAAACCTGCAAACTTCAGGCTCTGGATTCCCAGTCCCTCAAAACAACCCAGGCCAGGTCGACCTGACAGAGGTCACATCTAAGGTCGATCAAATGAACTGTCATTCAATAGAACCAACACTTACCCTGAGAAGATGACCCTGATTCTTTCCTAGTGCATGTAGAATACACCCACAAGGCCTCAAAAGGAATTTCTATAGAAGGGAGGGATTGTCGCAGTTGAAGGACAGCTAGTACATACTTGAAGTTCTGTGGGTTACACACACAGCCACTGGTGCGGCCATGCATCTGTAACAGTAACGTGAAAACCGCCTTAGGCAACAGGCAATCGAATGGACAACAGAGCTAATTGATCAGATCTGACTCAGGGCTAGTCTGTTCTCAACCTTTGCAACAGACCATGGCCCTAGCTCTCTTTAAAGAGCAAACATTTACATCTATACATATAATGAAAAGATGCACAGTCAGCGAATATTCCCAGATGTGTCTTCATAACTAGGTTAAGATTCAGGCCACGCCCACCTCCCTAGAGAGGCCCCTCCAGTCCCACCAAGGCATCTGCACCACCATCACTGAAGATTACCACTAATCCAGCTTCTCTCCTCATAATTATCTTTACCCCTTAGACCGTAGGTTCAGAATATACTCTCTGTCACCCAGTGGCAGGAAGAGTCATCGTAGACCTTGTGACTTTTCCCAACTCCATTGCCAGTCAGTGCCCCACATCTCTGTGTCACAGCATTGTGTGTCTGGACCCCATTTCACGTCTGTCCTGATTTGTCAGCATTGGGTCATGTCTAGACAAGAGTTGTCATGAGTAACACCATCGAGGACATTCTTGAACATCTCTTTGGGGCAAGCATTCACACATCATTCAGTAAAAACATCTTGGGTGTCAAACCAAGTCTGAAGTGAGATGTGTCCTGGGATTACCACTGCATTTCACTTTTATTTGTAAAAACATTTTTATTTATTTTTGTGTCTGTGTGTGCCTCCTTTCTCCTTAAGACAGGACCCTGTTGGGCTGGAGAGATGGCTCAGTGGTTAAGAGACCGCTCTTCCGGAGGTCCTGAGTTCAAATCCCAGCAACCACATGGTGGCTCACAACCCTCCGTAATGGGATCTGATGCCCTCTTCTGGTGTGTCTGAAGACAGCTACAGTGTAGGTACATGTAATGATAAATAAATCTTAAAAAAAAAAAAAAAGACAGGACCCTGCTATGTAGCCTGGGCTAACCTGGAATTCACTGTGTACTCCAGGCTGGTCTCAGATTTGTAGAGATTTTCCTATGTAAGCCTCCTGAGTGATGATATTAGTACATACAGGTACAAGCCACCCTTGGCTGCATTTTTATTTTCTTAGTGTGATGTGATGTGTGTGTGCATGCACGCACGCATGTGTATATACATTCACATGGAGGCCAGAGAACAGCCCTGGGTGTCATTCCTCAGACATTGTCCACAATTTGTGTGTGTGTGTGTGTGTCTATTTTTCTTTTCTTCTTTCTTTCTTTCCTTTCTTTTTTGAGGTGGTGAATGGAGATTGAACCTAAGGCTTCATACATGAAAGGTGAGTGTTCTACAGCTTCAGCCCTACCATTTTATTTTATTTTATTTTTGAGACAGGGTCTCACTCATTCTGTATATAGTCCTGGCTGGCCTGGAACTTACTACACAGACCAGGCTGGCCATGAACTCACAGAGATCTACCTGCCACAGCCATATCTTGTTTTTTTTTTTTTATTAAGCACATTCTGGTGATCTGAACTCAAGTTGCCGCGCTTGAAATGCAAGCCCTTGCAACCCTGTTAGAGTCATAGGTCACTGAATGATCAGATCCATTCTTTAGTGATTTTCCTGTGGTGTGACTGTGACAACTGTACTTAAACACACTAAGCAGCTATGCCACCACTAGATAACATAACTATGGGGGTCTCAGCTACTGATGTCATCTGTCCTCGGCTGGAGTGTTATCACATACCCCAAGACTTAGATTTACTTGTCTCCCTGTTTATCTCCCTCGTTTCCCCACCCTGACATACAGCTGCAGACTTGACATTTGGTTCTTCTGTTGACTTTGCTGTGTCCTGCTATTCATAGACAAGTGCAGAGCAGGGGTCTGGATAGATGGATGATGGATGGATGGATGGATGGATGGATGGATGGATGGACAGATGGATGGATGTGTGGATAGGTGGATGAACAGATGGGTGAATAGGTAGGTGGATGATGAATGGGTGAATAGGTAGATGAGTGGATGGGTGGATGGATGTGCAGATAATGAGGGGATGTATGGATGGATAGGTGGAAGGATGGATGGACAGACTGATGGACAGATGGGTAGATAGGTAGATGGATGTATGGGTTGATGGAAGAGCAGATGATACGTAGATGTATGGGTAGATGGATAGGGGATGGATGGTTAGATGGATGGTTGGGTGGATAGATGAGTGAATGTTTGGGTGGGTGGGAGGGTAGGTGGATAGGTAAATGGGTAGATGGATGGGTGGGTGGGTGGAGATATAGATGGACAGGTAGGTATTTGGGTGGATGGGTGGGTAGATGAGTAGGTAGGTGAATGGATTGATAGGTGGGTGGGTGGATAGATGGGTGGACAGGAAGATAGATGAATAAATGAGTGGATGGATAGATGAATGGAATGGTTGGTGGATGATGGATGGATGGATGAACAGGTAATAGATAGGTGAGTAGACAGATATTTGGACAGGTGGATGGTTGGATAGATGGGTGGGTAGATGGATGGATAGGTAAGTAGGTAGGTGAATGGATTGATGGGCAGGTCATTGTGTGGATGGGTAGATGGATGGATGGACAGGTAAATGGATTGTTTGATGGGTGGGCAGATGGATAGATGGATGAATAGGTGGGTGAGTGGATGGATGAAGGGGAAAGTAAACAAATACAGATCACATTAGCCTTCCTGACCTCTTGGCCTCCTCCAGCTTCCCATGCAGGCACAGTGGCCTCCTTGTAGTCTGGAGGTCCTGACACTTGTTCCAGGTCCCCATATCGCTCGAGGATCAAATCTCATCCTGATGCAGCACGTGGACTTGCAGCCCCAACCTGACTCCTTACGCTTAGTACATTTGGTTTTGTGTGTGTGTTTGGTGGGACTGAGGGTATTTGGGGGTTGGAGTTGGGAGGCAGTGTCTACCTCTCCTTTTTCTACAGGTGAGGCTAAAGTGTGTTCAAAACTGTCTCTAATCCAGAGTCAAGCTGCCCTGCTGGCTGAGGCCCAGGCCCAGAGTCACACACGCCTCCTTTCCACCAGACCTTCCCTTCCAAGTTCCTAGCCTGGCACTTGGGGCTAAGGGTAATCAAATCAAAGTGGTCAAGGGAGGGGGAGGGAGATGAGAGGCTGGTGGCCAAATCCAGAAAGGCCAGACTTCAATTTGCATAATAATTTTGTTACCAACAATGGGCATGCAGGACATCTATTTAAAGACTGTAATGTTAATTTAATGGGAAAAAAAACCTAATATAATTCCCCCAGAATTTTTCAATTAAATTAATGTGATGGGCTTTAATGGATAGCTTAAGTAGACAGCGCGAATAGGAGAAATATTGCATAAATTATACATACATTTATATACACACTGCCTACATAGACAATCCCCTGCTCTAAGGTTCTGACATATGAGAGGCTCTGTGCTTAAATCTGGCCACTGTTTACAACTCTATTTCCGTTAAAGCAACCCTTTTATCATCCCGTGGTAGGAACTGTTGCTCCCAGTGGAGTTTCCACGGGCCCCTTTCTTTCAACACCACACAAGGAGATGCAAGTCTTATAAAGGCATGAAGTGTTGAACCATACGCAAGGATGGCACATATCTATATAAAAAGCCAATGGCAGGGTCGTATAGCTGGACAGGTAGATCCTGTTTCTCTGTCCCAACCCAAAGGCCCCTAATGGAGCTGGAACCAAATGGTCTGAGTTGTACGAATCTTAATTTTTATTTGTTCCCCTTTTCTGCATGTGTGCATACATGTGGGGTGTCGGTACGCATATTCCCGTGGGTAGGTAGAGGTGCCTATGGGGGGGGAGAGGTTGTTACCTGTGCACCTGTGAACATCTGCAAGTAGAAGAACAAAGTAGACGTTGATTGTGCTCCTTGATCACTGTCCATCTTATTTTTGAGGTAGGTTCTCTCTAAACTGGGAGCCCCCGATTCAGCTAGTCCAGCTGGCCAGCTTGGGTGGGAAACCGGAAGTCGCTTCCTCCCAAGTGCTGAGATTACAGAAGCTGGTACACTGACCTGGCTTGTACAGGAGTTTTAAGGATCCAAACTATGGTTTTCCAGTCTGCACAGTAAGATCTTTATCCACTGAACCCTCTCCTGGGTCTCAGGAATTGCTGCTAGAGAAAAACAACAAACAAAAACAAAAACCGGAGCACCGCTGAGGGTCTACGGAAGGACTCTGCGAATGTTCCGGAAGGCCTGGGCTGGTACTGGGCTCTGCCACTTGCTGGCTGCCTGATCAGGAGTGAGACTGGAGATGGGGCCCAGCCTCCCCTTTTCTTCTGTGAAGTGGGGATATTAATAGCTGTCTCGCAGCTCGCCTGCTCTTTCTCAGCGCCCCATGGAGCGCGGTGTGGCAGAGGCTGCGGGAAGCCGGATCTCTGCGCAAGCATCCAGCAAACTACTGAATTTAGTCTCCTAAGGACTGATACCTGAGGGAGGGGGGGCATCAGCAATGCTGGGCGCTAAGGCCAGAAGGTCTAGAGAACTGGGCTGCAGCAGGCTGGCCAGCTAATGGCACCCTGCTGCCCTGCTAGCGCTAGCACAGGTGGCTCCCTCTGACACTGATTGAGAAGCTGGCCCCCTTTCCAGGGAAGCCCAAGGGCAACAAAAGGCGGGGGGGGGGGCAGGAAAACCAGGACTCCTCAGGGAGCTGTAAGATGCTATTCCTGGGGGAGCAGCAGAGCTCTGAAGTGGAGGTGGGTTGAGAGCAGGGACAACATACTTAGGCAGTCAAGGCAAAGCGCCCCCCCAACCCATGCCCCCCCCCCGTCACCATGCAAATGGTTTCTTCTGCTTTGAAACAAGACCAGCGATGTCCCTCCCACAACCCCCCCGCCCCCCCCCCCCGCAGAACCAGAAGGATGCTGACTGCCCCAGACATTCCCAGCCACGAAGTGCAGTCTGCAAGAAGATAGATGGACTCTTTCCACCACAAAGCCATTTTCTTCCCTTACTGAGGGGAACCTTAGACCTTGTGAGATTCGGCATTACCACTCTCCGCAACAAACAGCAGAAGCAGAATGGAAATTCACCAGGCAAATGAGCACCACCTCCCTTTTATTGGAAAGTGAGTGTCCTAGAAATCAGGAAGTGATAATGTGAAGTCTTTGGAAGCCTGCTTGTCCTTGAGGCTGAGCAATGATCAGGATGGTACACTTCTACCTGCATGTGTATACATTAGTGTGGCTATCCATCTGCTCTCCCAGGTACTCATCCATTGATCCATCCATCCATCATCTATCTATCCATCCATCCATCCATCCATTGATCTGTCCATCATCCATCCACACATCAATCTATTGATCCATCCATCCATCCATCCATTGATCCATCTATCCATTAATCCATCCATTCATTGATCCATCCATTCATCCATCTACCATCCATCTATTGATCTATCTATCCATCTGTCCATCCATCCATCCATCCATCGATCCATTGATCTATCCATCCATCCATCACATTGATCCATCCATCCATTCATCCATCCATCCATCCATCGATCTATTAATCCATCCATCCATCCATCTGTCCATTGATCCATCCATCCATCTATCTATCCATTGATCCATCCATCCATCGATCTATTAATTCATTCATAAATCCATCCATTTATCCATTGATCCATCCATCCATCCATTCATCCATTTATCCATTGATCCATCCACCCATCCATCCATCGATCCATTGATCCATCCATTCATTGATCTATTAATTCATCCGTCCATCCATCCACTTACCCATTGATCCATCCATCCATCCATCGATCTATTAATTCATCCATCCATCCATCCATTTATCCATTGATCCATCCATCCATTTATCCATTGATCCATCCATCCATTTATCCATTGATCCATCCATCCATCCATCCATTTATCCATTGATCCATCTACCCATCCATCCATCGATCCATTGATCCATCCATCCATTGATCTATTAATTCATCCGTCCATCCATCCATTTACCCATTGATCCATCCATCCATCCATCAATCTATTAATTCATCCATCCATTGATCCATCCATCCATCCATCCATCCATCCATCCATCGATCTATTAATTCATCCATCCATCCATCCATTTATCCATTGATCCATCCATCCATCCATCCATCGATCTATTAATTCATCCATCCATCCATTTATCCATTGATCGATCCATCCATCCATTGAATTTCTCCACCCATCTATTTACCCATATATCAGTTTCTCCATTCTTTTATTCATACCTATCCACTCACTGAATTTGTCTATCCACTCATTCATCCATCTATTCATTGAATGTTTGTTCACCCACCTACCCGCTCATCCATCCATCCATCCATCCATCCATCCATCCATCCATCCAGCTACCCACCCATCCACCTACAGGATTTGTCTGTCTACTCATCCACCCGTTCATTAATTCATACAACAGAAGTCACCCACCCTGTCCATTCTTTGAATCCACCCATCCATCTGTTCACTCATTCAGCAAACTTACACCATTATCTCCTGTGTTGATTGAGGAGAACTTCACAATTCTGTGAACATGAAGAGCTGTTGGGTGCTATGTTGCAAAGGGGCATGAATCAGGGCTCCTCAAGGAGTTCACAGTCAGTCTCAGGTGGAGTCTAGGAGGTGAATATCAAGGAGAATGAGGAAAGAAGCAAGGCATTGTGGGAAGAGGAGGAAGCCCCGATTGAATGTATTGTTGACATGGGAACAGCCATGTCAAGGACTCCAATACCATGTCTTCATGGGAGCTGCAAAGCCTTCCTTAAAGGGGTGAGGCTCAAAGACATAGCAAAGCCTTTCTTAAAGATCTAAATGTGAACAGGTGACCAGTGTGCACAAAAACCTGGCGACTGAAGCTTCTTCCTCCCAGATATGCACAGCTGAGACCACTCACCTACAAACGCCTCCCCACCCCGTCCTGTGCATAATCAACAAGCTGAGCCCCCCCCAGTCCTGTGCATAATCAACAAGCTGAGGCCCCCCCCCAGTCCTGTGCATAATCAACAAGCTGAGGCTTCCGACTGCTCACGGTAGTTAGAGTCCATCAGAGTGAAGACAGCCCGCCCAGCCCCAGCTCTTCTGTGCATCTGTGTGCCTGTCCTTTCTAGGTTCCCTCAAAGTCCCTGCTCAGGGTTCCAGAACAAAGCCGAGGTGTAGGCAGGAAGGCAGGATGAGGCACAGGCTCAGAGGAGCCAACTATTTCAGCACTTCTATTTCACACTTGGGGCCTCCATGACTATGAAGTGGTGAAATACCATTGTTTCCCCGAGTCTCTCTTCCCTCCCCCTCCAGCATGGAACTTCATTATAGAAGCCGAGGAGGTGAAACTCATAGTCAATAATTCTTCTGAGACCCACCCTCTGGATTAAAGGATCTGAGAAGGCTGCTCCGGAGACCCACATCCACACGTCTAGTCCTGTGTCTCTGAGCAACCCTAAGATTGGATAGTCTTAAACTCTTTCTCAATATGGCAGACTTTGGGAGATGTTCTTCACCGGGTCACATGAAAGGGGACAAGCAGTGGGTGTGGGTGGGGTTGGCACAGGTCACCCGGGTGAGTACATCTGACATATGTTTATAACTCCTGAGGTCCAGCAGTCTTCCTGTGTGCGGCACTATGTATGTGTGTCTTACTTACCTAGTCCCCATCACTGGAAATTCAAGTTTCTTCCAGTCTTATGGACTAATGAACATCTTTGGGCATGTGTCTTTGACACCTATGTAAGTCTGCCTGCCGGATATGTGGAGAGACACTGTCTTATTCACCGTTTTGTAAATATTGGTTAAGCAAACACACGTTTAACGCAGGGGAAGCATTGAACAAAGGGTTTCCAGTTCCCATCTTTTCTCTCAAGTGGCAGAAATGCCACCTGCGGTTGGAGGGACTGAGGTCAGCACACAGAGAGATAGAACTCAGGGTTGGAATTCTCATGTAAGCCCCTTGATTCAGCTGGGCCTGAAGCCACTCTATTCCCGGACTTGTTTATTCTATAAACCAAGGCTTTCTCTTTGTGGCTTAAGGCTGTTCTAGACAGGGTTTGTAAGTTACAGTTTAAACAGCCCCGACTATTCAAAATCACTCCTCCTCGGAGAAGCAGGAACTGACTCATACTTCTTCCCCCTCCAAAAGCCCTGGGTGCTGTCTATATTCAGCTAAGTGCTTCCTCTCTAACAGCCATCGACTCTCCCCAGCCTCCTCTGCCAGTGTGCCCAACACCAGGACCTTTAGGGAGGTTTGTTGAATCAGCCTACGAATCGTACATCTCCCCCGACAGCTCTGCTAAGTGGGGGCTTGATAAATCCATGCAAGAAACCTCCTGGCAGCCAAGAGCCTTGTCTTAACTGAGTTCAGAGAGTTTTGCCAACAGAGCAAAAACAACTCCCGCTCCAGGGCACTGGGTTGTGAGAAAGAAGGAGGGGCAGAGGGGGGGTTTCTTCC
Source organism: Tokudaia tokunoshimensis (assembly GCA_036184795.1). Taxonomy (NCBI): domain Eukaryota; kingdom Metazoa; phylum Chordata; class Mammalia; order Rodentia; family Muridae; genus Tokudaia; species Tokudaia tokunoshimensis. Next base: position 8,476,723 of record BTHU01000006.1, on the reverse strand, counting down.
AGGAATCTGTGTCCTGAGCCGCCAGGCGGACGTCACTGGGCAGATGGCCCAGTGGCCCCGGAGGTCTCTGACTACGCTTAAACTTTCCATTCATTTCCAGAACAGGTTTGGTCTCAGTGAATCATGCTCCACCTGCCCCACACAAAGCATGTTATTTACGTGGCTAATGTTTATAAAGTGCTCTAAGGGCCTTGGACGAGAGCCTCCACACAAGTACAGCACCTTATAGGCCGGGAGTAGACAAGAACCTTCCTGAAGGGCTTCTGAAGTGTGAAGTGGTCCACATACACCAGAATTCCAGAAGGGCTAGAGACTGGTGGAAGCCCTAATAAGCGTGTGATCTAGACACCAGGCACACTCCTGCTGACTACATCTGGACCCCACATGAACTTCACCTACTGTGTGTCAGGAACTGTTCTTGGTTCCTCCAACCTCCCCTCTGGTGAAGGAAGTTGCTAGTCTCAGAGGAGGAGTTGGACAGATATGCTAATCAGTTGCTTGCAGTGCTGATATTTGTTAAAAGGAAAAGTGAAAGATGAAAGATTAGTGAAGGGCTTAGTACTCAGAAGCCACGTGAACACTCACAATCACCAATAATGGGGGGCCCCTAGTTCATGGAAGGCACCTAAGAGTACACTAGCCTGCCTTAGTCACAGACAGAAGATGGATAATGCCTGCACTGAAGAGGCTGAGGCAGGAGGATTGCCAGGTCATGGTCAGCCTGGGTTACATGTGGAGACCTTGGAAGGTAGAGAGGAAGAGGAGGAAAGAATGAGAAAAGGAGTGGAGAGGAGGGAGAAAGAACAGAGGACGGGAGGGGACGGGAGGGGAGGGGAGGGGAGGCTGTTTTTAGGGTGTTCTGGTTTGGTTTTGTTGACCTTGTTAAGACTCAAACATAGAAATGATATTACAAAGGGTATTCATATGCTGGATGGGTAGTTCAGTGGTTAAGAGCACTGACTGCTCTTGCAGAGGTCCCGAGTTCAAATCCCAGCAACCAAATGGTGGCTCACAACCATCTGTAATAGGATCTGATGCAAAAGAGCTTGCATTATGTTCAGAGATCTCTGAGCACGGACCATGAGTTCAGGAGGCCAAGAGCTAAGGAGGAGACAGGAAGGAGAAAACAGGTAAGCTGTGACTTTGGTTTCATGGGGAGGCGGAAGGGTTGGTTGGAAAGGGTTAGCGCTGGCCATCTTGGCTAATTTCGACAGGTCTGAAGCACAAAGTTGCCATCTGTTTGTTATATGGGACTCAGGACTGGTATGACAAGACAGGTAGACTGTGGTCCAGAACACAAGAACTGATAAAAGAGGTGGCTGGAGGTGGGGCACGCCTGGGTGCCCATCACTGCTCCCTGGCACAGCATTGACTATCTGCTGCATTCAGCATCCCTGGGAGAGATAAGTCCTCCAGGGGGTCAGCAAGTCCCTGGGTGTCTCAAGATAAGACAGGTGGATGTGAAGAACCCAGACGGAGACTCCAGCTGTCCTTCTTGGCCACTTGCAGTCACCATAAGAGCAAGGATACTGGAAGAACCCTAGAGAGACTCTCAACTTTAGGGAGAAGATCACCAGACTCGTCCTAGAGTGTCACCGAAGGTGCTTTCAGGTGTCTGTGGCACAAGCTCCTCATCCTCACTAGTCTACAGGACAGAGGGTAAAGTGGGGTGATCCTTTCCTGGTGTGGAGCTGAATGATGAGAGAGAAAAGGATATGTGGCCAAACACCCAAGAACTGCTTGCTTTCTTGCATATTCCCCCTCATTTCAATTCTCAGTCTGTTGTTGTTGGATGTCCCTGCTGCAAACAACAAGAATACTGTTTTCTAGAATGTAGCTGCCACCGCCTAAGCTGCCTTACCCCGCCGGATTGTCCAGCTTTCATGGACTTGATCCCAGACAAAGCTAGCCTGACTTAATCAGAGAAAAACTCTGTGTTTGAGCCACAAACTGTACCCTCAGCCTTTGCCAAACATATTGCAATCCTTTCGAAAGGTCCCAACAGCGGTTGTCCAGGAATCCAAAGCTCATTTTCTGGATCCCATTTCCACACCCCCTGTACATGCCTGCCATTGGCTTGCAGGGGATCCAGTTGGCATGGGGGAACCACAGCGCTGATTTAGGTTTAACCTAGCAGTAACACAAGGTAAAGTTCAAGTGTATGGTAGGTCCTCTGTGACTGCATACCACACGAATGAGATAGGGAGTGGGAGTTGTTTGGTTGATGGGAGGATGGATGGGTGGATGGATGAGTGGATGGCTGAATGGGTAGATGGATGGATGTGTGGATTCAAGAGTTGGTCTGTAGGTAGGTGGATGGATGGATGAATGGATGATGGATGGATGAATGGATGATAAATGGATGGATGGATAGATAAATGGATGGGTGAATGGATAGATGGGTAGATGGATGAGTGGATGGATGAATGGATGGAGGGATGGATGGATGTGTGGATTCAAGAGTTGGTGTGTAGGTGGGTGGATGGATGGATTGGTAGGTAGGTGGATGGGTGGATGGGTGTGGATGTATGTATGGATGGAAGGAAGGAAGGAAGGAAGGATAGATGAATGTATGGATTCAGGAGTTGGTGGGTAGATGGGTGGGTGAATGGACTGATAGGTTGGTAGGTGGATGGATGGATGGATGGATGCATAGATGAATGAATTGGGGTGTGTGTGTGTATTGGTAGATGGATGGATAAACTGGTAGGTTGATGGATGAATGTGATTGATGGGTTTGGGGCAGGTGAACAGACAGATAGATAAGATTGATGGGTGGATGGGTAGATGGATGGATGGATGGATGGATGGATGGATAGAAGGAAGCAAATGAATAAAGGGCTGGTTTCCCTGCTGATGAGCCTTCTTTCTCTCAGGTAAGCTTCAGAGCAGAAGGATGGACAGATGTTCTGGTATCAAACAGGTCTCGGCTTCCAAACTAGTCATATCTAATTTCCAGGCATTGGGGAAAGGATGAAACATGCCAGAAGCACAGCACCTGGCTTCTGGTGACTCAGGATGGACAAGGGTAAATCCTGTTGTGGTCTGAAGGATACCAGCAAGGCAGCCTTCTACTGAAAATGTCTCTAGGTAACTTCATCCATCCTCCTATTTACCCACCCATTACCAATACATCTATTCGTCCACCCATCAACCCTTCCACCTACCATGAATTCATCCACCCACTCTCCTGTACCTCTACCAATCCATCTACCCACCCATCAAACCAATCCATCCACCCACCTAACCATCCCCCACCCATCCGCACACCTTCTCATCCCACCCACCAACCAAGACAATACCAATAACAACTGTATTATTTGCCCTACTGACACAAGTTTCCATCATTAGAAATTATATATTCAAAAATTCTAAAACAAGACACAAAAAACATATAAAATGTTCAAACTCACTAGTAATAAAATTTCAACTTAATTAATTTTTGAGACAGTATATCTCTCTGTGTAGACCTGGCTTTCCTGTAGCTTGTTATGTAGACCAGGTTGGCTTTAAACTCAATAGAGGTCTTTCTGCTTCAGCCTCCTTAGTGGTGGGATTAAATGCCTAAGCCACCATACCCAGCCTTTCATTAATGTTCTTGAGACAGAGTCTTGTTTTGTTACGCATCCCCCATTGACCTGAAACTTAAGTGATCTTGCTGCTTCTGCCCCCTGTATCCTGAGATCACAGGTGCCAAAAGTGCACATTTAAATAAACAGATACCAGATTATCAGTTTTTCAAGTTGCACAAGTTAGTTTGGCAAAGCATTCTGAGAAGTGTGTCCCTCTCAGTGTTTGTTGGATACTGATTGGCAGAGCCTTTCCAAATAGCAATTTAGCAATTTCCCCTGAGGGTGTCAATTAAGCCACACCTTTTCTTTCATTTGTTCTCCTTCCTGGAAATTTCCCTAAAGAAATAATCAAGGAAGTAATCAAATGTTTAGGTATAAGGAAATTGATTGCAATGCTATTTACATAAAAAGGAAGTGACCCTTTTGTGTTCAATAATGTTATAATCAAGACAAAAATACATCAACTTATCCCTCCACCCACCCATCCTTCCATCCATCCATCTACCATTTGTCCACTCATATTTTCTATTCATCAATTCGTCTGTCCATTCATCCAAGTATCAATCCATCCATCCATCCCCTCATTTATCATCCATCCATATCTATACATCTAGCACTCATTCATCCAATCACTCATCCATCCATGCATCCAACTATCAACCCACTCATCCATCCATCCACTCATCCATCCACTCATCCCCTCAGTAAATAGTTATTAATTTCCTGTGATATACTTTATCACATGAGTCCCAACTCAGTGGTTATTTAATGGTCCACCTATGCTATAAGTTACTCTCCACCCAATAAAAGTGAATTTTCACAAACCACCAAATAAATCATGTTAAAATAATGCTTTAAATATAATATTAAGGAAAATTTTGCAATATAAAATTTTGTATATAACACAACTCTAACTTTTAAAAATGTGTAGCCATACACAAGCACAGCTAATGCACAGAAGGACACACATATACTGAGCCATTAACTGTGATAATGAGTTTTTCCACAGTTTTATTTTCCTGTTTTTCTAAAAAGTTTTAAGCTGAGCATGTCCGTAAACAAAGATAGCAAAGTTTCTTTGGATTGTTTTAAAGTTTTGTTTTGTTTTGTTTTGTTTTTGTTTTACAACAAATATAAATGACGTCACTAGGAAAAAATACGGTTGGTTTTGTTAAGAAAAAAGAAGAAGCAAAAAGTTAGACATGGTGGCACATGCTTTTAAGTTTAGCACGCAGGAGGCAGAGGCAGGAGGATCTCTGTGAGTTCAGGGCCAGCTACATGGTTAATTTCAAGTCAGACAGATGACATAAAGAAACCCTGCCTAAATGGAACATTTGAAGTCCTAATGATAGCTGCAGAAGAAGGTGCTTTGCCTGGGCTGATGAGGAAGAAGCCAGGAGCCAGGTCCCTTCATCTTAGGTCATTGCAGAATAGTGAGAGGATGTACGGGGCCCTCAGGGCTTCTTGAATTCATAGGGCTGTGGACTTGAGCCTAAGAACCAAAATATATCTGGAGGGCAGGCTTGCTCAGCCGGCACTGTGTACAATTTGAAGCATTTCCTACCGACCCCAGATTCCTGGCTTCTTGTATGTGTGCATGCACACATCTGTGCATTTACATAGGGAGGCCAAAGAACAACTTCAGTTGTCACCCTCAGGTGGCATCCACTTTTTTCAAGACAGTCACTCCCTGGCTTGTACCAAGTAGGTTAGGCCAAACTACTTCAGCGAGTCCCTGAGATCTGACTGTCTCCACTCCACTAGCACTAGAGTTATGAGTGCACCCCACCACCGCAGGCTTTTTTTAAACATGGGTTCTTCAGGTTGGAACTCAAGTCCTAGTGCTTGTAAGGCAAGCAGTTAACTGACTGAGACACCTTCCCAGACCCCGGCTTTCCACACAACTAGCCACATCTTCTAAGAAGCTGGAGCTGAGTCGGAGCCTCTGTTGCTCCCAGACTCCTCCCTTTGCATGTGTCTGACCTTTCAGACTGTCATGGTTTGAATATGCTTGGCACAGGAAGTGGCACTATTAGAAGGTGTGGTCCTGTTGGAGTGGGCGTGGCCCCGTTGGGGTGGGCGTGGCCCCGTTGGAGTGGGTGTGGCCCTGTTGGAGTGAGTGTGGCCTCGTTGGAGTAGGTGTGTCACTGTGGGCGTGGGATTTAAGACCCTCATCCTAGCTGCCTGGAAGTCAGTCTTCTCCTAGCAGCCTTCAGATGAAGATGTAGAACTCTCAGCTCCTCCTGCATCATACCTGCCTGGATGCTGCCATGTTCTTACCTTGATGCTAATGGACTGACCCTCTGAACCTGTAAGTCAGCCCCAATTAAACGGTGTTCTTATAAGACTTGCCTAGGTCATGGTGTCTGTTCAGAGCAGTAAAACTCTAACTAAGACACAGACTTTGGAATCAGTAATTCCTCATGTCCACCACATATTGCTCTTGGGCAAATGAGGAAACCGAGACCCGGAAAGACTCATGGCTTGTCTGATGTCATGCGGCTGAGTTGTGGCCCATACAGTCCCCACAAACTCTCTCCCAGCGAGGAGTCCAATTCATAGCTGCTTCCTCCCTCATGTGGCCCCAACTAAACTTCTGTCTTTGACTCTCCGGGTGAGAAAACATGATTCTCTCTATCTGCAAGGCTGGTGGGCAACAGACACACATCCATCCTAGGGTAAACCTCAACACGATCTAAATACCATGAGGTGCGTTTCCACAAATCTTGGTGCTCTAAGTCAACCAAGTTGCCCTTTACTTTAGACTTATTTCAGTGTTTGCCTGCATGTATGGTCTGCACACATGTGTGCCGTGTCCACAGAGGGCAGAAAAGGGTGACAATTCCATAAAATTGGAGCCGTGTATGGTTGTAAGGTGTCGGGTGGGTGTGGGATCTGAACCTGGGTCCTCTGGAAGACCAGCAAATGGTCTTAACCTCTGAGATCTCTCTCACACACACATTCTCTCTCTCTCTCTCTCTCTCTCTCTCTCTCTCTCTCTCTCACACACACACACACACACACACACACTGTCATGACTTTTTTTTAAAGCTAGTATCTCACTATGTACACCAAGCTGGCCTTGAACTCACCATCCTCTTCCTCAGCTTTCCAAGTGCTGGGATTACAAGTGTCTGCCACTAGCTCCCCTGTATGTGTACCAGGCCACTGCTGGCACAATGCATGATAACAGTACAGTGCATTTCTGCTTATAGAGGCAGAGCACTGTGGAACGGGGCTGTAGCTCAGGTGATAGTGTATTTGCCTAGCATGGAAGGAGCCCGGGATTTGATGTTGGCCCCAGGGTGAGCGCATGTACATCTGTTGATCTTGGGAGATGCAGGCAGGAGGATCAAAAGTTCAGGGTCATCTTCAATACATAGTGTCTTAGTCAGGGTTTCTATTCCTGCACAAACATCAGGACCAAGAAGCACGTTGGGGAGGAAAGGGTTTATTCAGCTTACACCTTCCACACTGCTGTTGATCACCAAAGAAAGTCAGGACTGGAACTCAAGCAGGTCAGGAAGCAGGAACTGATGGCCATGGGCGGACATTACTTACTGGCTTGCTTCCCCTGGCTTTCTCAGCTTGCTTTCTTATAGAACCCAAGAATACCAGTCCAGGGATGGCCCCGCCCACAATGGGCTGGCCACACTCACAGTGGGCGGGGCCCTTCCCCCTTGATCACTAATTGAGAAAATGCCCCACAGCTGGATCTCATGGAGGCATTTCCCCAACTGAAGCTCCTTTCTCTGTGATAACTCCAGCCTGTGTCAAGTTGACACACAAAACCAGCCAGTACACATAGCAAGTTCAAAACCAGCCTGGGAAAACTTGAGAGCCTGTCTTTAAAACAAACAAACAAACAAACACACACACACCCCCAAAGAGTCAAGCAAGCAAGCAAACAAACAAAAACTGAGCTTGGTGTCACACACCTTTAATCCCAGCACTGCACTTGAGAGATGGAGGCAAGAGGATCTCTGAGTTCCAAACCAGGCAGGGCTACATAGTGAGACCCTGTCTCAAAAGGAAACAAAACCAAAAACAGCAAAACCCTTCAAAATAGTAATTATAAAGCAGACCGTGCATAAATCGGCACTTTATTGTCAAGGTCAAGTTTGCACTAATCACTTAGCTGTCCAGCAGAAGCTCTGGGCTCTTCAACCAGCATCCCTAGGTGTGTACAATAGACGCTGTGCCCGCTGTTAAGAGTCTCTCGGTTGCAGGGCAGTGGTGGCGCACACCTTCCATCCCAGCACTTAGGGGCAGAGGCAGATGAATATCTGAGTTCAAGGCCAGCCTGGTCTACAGAGTGAGTTCCAGGACAGCCAGGGTTACACAGAGAAACCCTGTCTCAAAAAAACAAAAACAAAAACAAAAGTTACTTTGCAGGACCCTGTCATATATGCCTGTATTAGATAAGTAAAGGAGTCATTGTGAGCTATTAAGTTACCTTTCTTTCAATGCCCGTGGTGGCCTATGAGGACAACCTGTTGGCTCCTAACAACAGAAAATAGATTTGCTTACCCCCTCCGGAGGTACCTAAGACCCCACCATAAGTGATCTGTAAGCATCACTCCCGGTGTGGCAGGTTTTACTACCGTTCACCAGTTATCTGCAGAAGAAACTGCCATTCAAAGACATTAAATACCCATCGCAGGTCACATTGTTCAACGACAAGCTGATTCACAGCCCCCTACCCCCCACCCTGTCTGACTGCCCCGGAGCGCATGATGAAGTGATTTCAATAGCGGAATGGCATGCCACCTCTGTGCCCCAAATAACCAGGCCTGGGCTCGAGACCAAGCATCTCCCTCCGCGGCCACAGTGACCACAGCAGCTCCCTCAAACGGCCACCTTCACCCTTTTATTTTATTGTTTTCACTCATTTTATTGCCTTGGCACAAGGCCGACGGCAGAGGGTATGCAGAGATCAGAGTCCGCCTCTCCTCTGGAAATGACTGCGAGTTCAGCCCTCCTCCCAGTGTCTGGAACCTAATGTCTGGAGAGCGGATCGCAGTACGCAGGCTACTGCTGCTGCTGTCGCCGCCGCTGCCGCCGCCGCCGCTGGCCTCCGCCACCGGATCTCACTTAAGGGCACAAAAGCCGGGAAATTTCAGAGCCAGTCTGGCCCAGGGGTGGAGGGGAGACCCGAGCTCTCAAGTCGGCCTTCAAAAGTATCTCCCTGACTGCAGGGAATACGGAGGCCACCCGCCGGCCGGCCTGCTCCATTGCAAACAGGAAACCCCAGAGTTTATAGATGACCCCGTTACAAGGCAAATGTTTTGGAACAAATTGTTCATTTAAGTCCTTGTTTTCCACTAGCTTCTCTTACTGGATTTACCCCACTCCTTTTCCACCGGCCCACTGTCCTTGTTAAACCAGGGCCGTGGCGCCACCTGCTGCCCATCCTGTGATGACAGTAGGGTCTCAAGTGGGATTCTGGGGGCCTGGGTCCTCTCCCCACCTCTCAGATGGGTGTTACGGTGGCCCGCTGCATCCTGACCGTGGATTTGTGATTAAGATCATGAGCCAAGTCGCTGGAGAAGGGCTCTGTGGCTAGGTGACCTGAGACTCTCCGCCCCCATCATTCATCTTTAGGGACAGCAGGGCTCTCACGTGCAGAACAGATGAACCAGATGGTATCACCAGGCAAAGCCCAGGCTCCGGGTTCGGTTTCCCACAGGCAGCCACACCAGCATCAGCTAACCACGTGACTCCGCAGCCTCCATTTCTCTTGGATTCCACAGTAGCCCCTATGCCAGGTGGGCTGAAAGGTCATGCGTGGGCCTGGTGGGCAGTACACAGTCTTTCTGCACATTCACTTGCCCAGTCTAGACCTCATGGAAGTGATATATTTATCTTCACAGAATGAACAGGAGCCCCAAGTGTCTGGAGATCTACGTCAGCTGATAGAGCACTTACCCAACATGCATGAAGTCCTGGGTTTGATTCCCCAATGCCACATAAACAGGGCCTAGCAGAAACACACCTGACTTCCTAGAACTGGGAGGTAGAGGCAGGAGGATCAGAAGTATTCAAGGTTACATTTACGTAGCTTGATGTCAGTCTGGTCTCAAAGAAGGAAGATACAAAGAATAGAACCCACAAGAGATCTGGCGGGCAGTCTTGACATCAGCTCCTCCTCCCCCCAGCCCCTGAAACCTTGGGCAAATCATTTCTCCCCCCTGAAACCTCAGTTTCCCTGATGTATAAGGAGGCAATAACAGTTACTAGATCTCAGGGGGTTGCTGTAAACATAACTTGAACAAGGAGAAATAAAGGCTTTAACAAAGAGGCAAGGTGTAAACTGTGGGTCTTAGAGACAATCTGTGCTTGTCCTGATGCCTGACAAGGAAGGAGAAATTAGCCAGTGGTTGAGGAGAGGCAAGTGAAGGATCGAGAGTTCACATCCAAAAGTGGGTTAGTGAGAATTCAGCCACCCAACTGGGCCTTCTCTGCGTCACCCAGAAACTTGGTTTTACTGAGTAGAGGAGCTCTGACCGGCTCCTTGGTTTATCTATCTGTCAGATGGGCACAGTGTCCATTCGACCTGGTTCTTAGAAACGTAATAGGAATCTATTCAGTGGTTTATATGAAACTGCTTGTGGATTTTTTTTAAAGAATAAAGGAAGGAAAGGTGGGGCGGAAGGAGAGAGGAAAGGAGGGAATATATCTCTTCATTTAGGGTATCTCCGTGTTCCTGATAGCTTCACTCTCGTACTCCAGAGGAATTGGGGGCTCCCCGAGACAAGTGGGGTTCCTCCTGACACAAACTAGGAATCATAGCCCACACCAGCATCAGGACCAGGGAAGTCTGACAATTCAAAGGCTGAACTAGTTAAACCCTTTGCTCCCAGTGAAAGTTCTGAGCACATCCATGACGTAGGTCCCCAAGCTAATGCAGGGGACATAAGAGAGTACAAAGAGGGGGATCAAGTTATTGAGGAAGGGAACTTTCCAGGAGAGAGGACCAAATGATATTGGGACACAGCCCTAGGCCTAACTCAGAAACTGTGGGGAGGAGTTTGGCTTGATCCTGTGAGTCCTAGGGAGTCAGCCGCATAGGACTGGTGATCAAGGGAAGAACCTACTCAGAAAGAGAATCCAGGCAGCAGCTCAAGAGGCAGAGCTTAGCGAGGGCCACAGAGCAATTTAGGGTGACCCATTGCGCCTGTTGGCTGATGTCATGTTTTCTTGGGTCATGGGATCTTCAGGTTTCAACTCCCGAGGTCCCAGAGTAAGATAACCATTGAGAATGTCACCTTTTTAGAATTATGCCACACAGGGATTCTGGCTAGTGTCCTCTCTTCTATCTCTCCGACCCCTCATCTGCTCTTAAAATAACCGGTCTTTCATCTCATTCCATCCCACTTCTGTCTTGTTCCCTGACAACCAGGTTAGCAGATTACTGAACCGGGCTGGGCTGCATGCTAGCCTCTTTTGGTAATATTTGCGCAGCTGAATACAGTGTTTTAATCTGATGGAGTTATTCTAAAGATACAAATTTTAGCCCCATGCAAAATGAGAGAAATTTTGGTGAGGGTGCAGTAACTATTTGCTCTCAGCAGCGATCCATCCTACCCTGCACAGAAGAAGAGTGTCTGTCTTCCTAGCTCTCAGCTCGCCCACCCACCCCAGCCACACAAGCCTGCAGGATCCTGCTCTGCTTAAATATTCTGTAAATAATGCTGACGGCGGAACTTTGAAGACTGACTTGCCGAAGCCCCACAATAGAATTGCAGAATGCGAGAGCAGAAGCAGATGTTTCCTTGGCGTAGCCAGGGTCAGATAAATAGGAGCCAGGGCTGCCGCTTTCTGCGTGCTTTAGCGCCACAGCAGACATTACTAATCGATCACCACACTATCTAGCTGAGCTGCTTTACAGCCTTAGAATCCTTCAAGGTGGTCCAAGCAGGAGCCGCCAATGCTAGAATCTAGAAATCACTACTATGTTAACGTTTTATCGAATACATTTGCTGTGTTCCTTCATCCACGTTTCTTTTTGTTACTTTAACTACAGTGGTCAGCCGTTCAGCGGGACCATCCTTGCTGGGAGGTGACTGTCTTGGGCATTGTTGAGTAATGCCCTGAGTTTTTTTTGTTTGTTTGTTTGTTTGTTTTGTTTTGTTTTTTTAAATTATAGTGAACAAAGGTGAGGTAGAGAAGAACAAAGACCAGTTAGGAGACACACAGCCCTTTCCCTACTACATCCGGGAAACCCCTTGTCTATGAAGACAAAATCAGAGTGTAGAACAGTGACCCCAAGAATAAAAAAGATAACGAAGGCAACTGCTCCTGCGCTTGTCTTGGGTGCCAGAGGTGGTCCTCGCTGAGGCTGTGAGGCACACACACACACACACACACACACACACACACACACACACACACATCTGGCTCTTTCCCAGTCTGGAAATGGCTGAGTGTGGACCCAGCCCCAGGGACCTCAGGCTCTAGCTAGTGACACGAAGGCTGTTAGAGGCAGGGGCGGTACCACCACTAATAATCCACCCCATCTCCCCAGCGCTGACAAGCTGCTTCCCACTGGATCGGAGGCCTGTGAAACCTGGCTTCGCCTCCGGAGATTTGGGGGTTGAAATCCTGACAGTTTAGACATACAGCCCGTGGGCAATGTCTCCCTTCTGGGGGGGGGGGGAGAGGAGGGGGGCTTATGTCTGTGCCAAGAATTTCTAACAAAGGAGGAAGAGATTAATTAATTTTAAAAACCCATAAAAAATTGCTCACGAATCCGTCTCATAGGAAACTGTCCATTTTTTTCTCCTTGGTAGCGATCAAAACGTCCCGAGTTCCTACACACATATTTTACAGACGTTTCATAAATCCTCCCGCGGCGAGGTTTCCTATAAGTAAGGTCCCCCGGGATGTCATTGCGGCTTCTTCTCATGTATTCAAGAGAAAATTGGACGGAACACTTAGGGAAGACGGCAGAGGGGCGGGGCGGGGGCAGCAGGGATGAGCTCTGTTGCCAAGGACAGGAATCGGTTTTTCTTGGAAATCTCTGGAATTTCCAAACCGTCTTTGGCTTCAAGTGCACAAATGATCTCTCTTTGCTGTCTTCTTATTCTTTTCCTTGTTCCCAACTGTAAAGGGACATTTTTTTTTTTGGCATTAAATCTGAAAAAGTAGAAATTGAAAGGAAAAAGAAGAAAGAAAGAAAGAAAGAAAGAAAGGAAGGAAGGAAGGAAGCACCTCTATATCAAATTTTATACTGGATTTTTGTTTTGTTTTGTTTTGGTTTGAAATTTTACCTGCAGTTTGACAATCCTATTTCATCCTGAGTGGGTAAGACAGATCAACTTTAGTGGGGATAACTGTCCCCCCAGGGAGCTTGTTAACCTGGAACATTCCCCCAAGTCGTCACTCCTGTGAGAGAGGGAGCTTTAGGTATGGGGGGGTAGGTGGGGGTAGGATGGGGGGGACAGGTCTCCAGAATATGCCTTCCTAATAAGCCTTGGGTGACTCTGCTTGAGGCGGTTGCTAGCCAGCACTTTGAGATATAATGAGTATCATTCCCCTCCCCCAGACACGCAGCAAATCAGAGATGTGAAAATCCAGATTTAAAACAAAACAAAAATATAAATAAATAAATAAATAAATAAATAAATAAGGATTGGGAGGTTATGCTTTTTCTCTGGGAGGGCTGGGCCTAAGTAGGCATTTCCCTCGGTGCCGTTAACATATGATTCTCTTCACACTCCGCGATTGAGCCAGCAGCCGGGCCGTCATCTGTACCACCTCGAGCCAATGCGGCAGACAGCCACCTTTTTACAGAGCAGCGCTGACACCCATCTGCTCAAAGAAATTAACGTTTCCATCTCAAATAACTCATTTGGCTGGATCATCAGGGTTACAAGCCAGCACAGAGAGGGAGGGGAGCAGGCCACCCAAGGGAGGGGGTAGAACGAAGGGAGAGGGGGTGGGAGGGAAGGAGGGAGGGGTTTTGCTAGCTGGAAGTCCCGGAGATTTGAAGTAGAAAGGGTCTATGGGAAGGCGTGGCTATGCTGTGACTGACAGGCACCCCGCGGCTATCTCCCCCGTGGTGCCTATTGATGCCCGGCTTGGGTCTTCTCTGGGGATGGATGCTCCTGTCCAAAGAGTTCACGTGAGTACAGACGCGTGGCTGGCTGCAAGGACAGGGGTGCCTAGGGGCTGCGATTGTTCTAGAACATAAGTTGAGAGATCTTCCTTCCTCCCTTCAAACTCACAATCTTCCCACCTCTGCAGGGATGACAGAAAAGTGTCACTATGTGGAACATCTCCCCCTCCCCTCCCCCTCCTCCTTCCTCTCCCCCTCCCCCTTCCTTCCCCTCCCCCTCCCCCTTCCCCCTCCTTTCATCCTTCCTTCTGTCTTTCTTTCAGAAACACTTTCTGCACTGGGGATGTACCTCAGTTAGTTGAATGCTGGATGCGCCGGGTTCGATCCTCAGCCCCACATAAGTAGGGCGTGATGGTGCACATCTATAACCCCAGTACCCTGGACATGAAGGAAAAAGGATCAAATATGCAAAGCCATCTTCAGCTATATATAAAGAGTTTAGGGCCAGCCTGGGCTACTTGAGCCTATCGCAAAAATAATAAACAAATAAATAAATAAATAAAAATAATTAATAAAACTAAGATGCCCCCATGTTAGGGTACTTTTTGGACTTCAGAGTCAAACAAAATGAAAGGTACCAAGGTGTACCCTTTGACCCCTGTCCACACACAAGCTCGGGCCACCATCCCCAACATAAACTCTATATGGGTCCCTGAGTTACCAGGGACAGACCAATGTCAACACACCGCTGGCAGCCAGCCCCCAGAATTCACAGAATATCTTAGAATTGGAGTAGTTTCAGTACACACACACACACACACACACACACACACACACACACGAGGTGGGAAAACAAGAAGGAAGGGTCTACAGGGGTCCTCCACCCAGATTTCCCTTGTGGTAATGACCTATGTAACCACCATCCATCCAGTCCCCAAAGCCAGAAGTCTGCTGCACTGTTTCCTGAGAGCTAAATGACAAGTCTTATTTGACTCCTGTTTTCTCACTACCTTTTTTTTCCTGGAGAACATCAGCTTTCTTGGTGGGGGTAGGGAGACTGTGTGCACAGGCTCCTGTGGGTGTGTGGAGGCCAGAGGCCAACATTGGGTGGCTTCACCAGTGGTTCTCCATGTGATATTTTGAGACAGGGTCTCTCACTAACCCCAGAGCTCTACAACTCAGATAGATTGGCTAACCAGGAGGCCCCAGGCATCCCCCTGTCTCTGCCTCCCATGAGCTGGGATTGTAGGCACGCTTCACCATGTTTGCTTTTTAAATGGACTCTGGGAACCAAACTCAGATCCTCACACTGGCCCAGCAGAAGCTTATCTCCCCAGCCAAGAACACAAACTGTCAAGGTTTGGGCGGAGACTCCAGCTCGGCCTCTGTGGGACTTTGAATGAATATGGCCTTCGTGGGTTCACAGGGAGTGGCACTATTAGGAGGTGTGGCTTTTGTTAAAGGAGGTGTGTCATTGCGGAGGTTCAGAAGCCCAAGCCAGGTGTAATGTCACTTCTCTTCCTGCTACCTGGCAATCCTGATGTAGACCTCTCAGCCACCTCCCCAGCATCATGCCTGCCTGCACACCTCGATGCTTCCTGCCATGATGATAACGGACTAAACCTCGCTGACTGTAAGCCAGCCCCAATCAAATGCCTTCCTTTATAAGACCTGCTGTGGTCATGGTGTCTCTTCACAGCGATACAAATCCTCACTAAGGCAACTTCACTGCAGCTGCACAGACCGATCATCTCTCCCAGCTCCCAGTCTTTTTTGTCAAACGAGAGAGCTAATAGCAAGGACCTAATAATAACCAGCTGCACCCAGAGCGCCCAGCAGGCGCCCACAGCAGCCGTATCTCCCTCCCCGTTTCCTACCCTGGAGGATAAACGGACACTAGCGTGAATTCCTATTGGGCCAGTTTGAATTCTTTTAAGCTGCTGGTCAAGTTTCTCCATTTTCAAGAAAGACAGGGACAAAAGACAAAGATAGGATCAGGGACTATTGCAGAGTTCCACAGTGTCACCTTGCTGAGGAGGGGGGAGGGGGGAGAGGCGTGGTCTGTGTTCAGATGCTGGACAGAGACGCTGATAACCCAATGGCCTGAGCCATGGGCACACGGAGTGTGGAGGGGGAGGAGCCAGGAACCCAAAGGCTACAGTGTGATCCGAGAGGCTTGTGGGCATCACTCTGAGCAGACAGAGGGAAGTGAGGTGGTCGTAGTGACCTTGATTTAACAATGGGGAGGCTGAAAAGGCTGCGAGCGGTCCTCAGCACTTCTTCAAAAGATTTGTTTGAATTATTTGAGTAACCTGAATTATTTGGAAAACTGAGGCGGAAATAGAGTTGGAGGCGTTGAAGTTAGAGGTTCCTGCGGTTCCTGTTGGGAATGTATATGTGGTGATGTAAGCTGTAAATCCCAGCACTGGGAGGATTGGGGCAGGAGGATCACCATGAATTCCAGTCCAGCCTGGGATACATGGTGAAGCCTTGTCAGTTAGTGCTTGCTCTGAAAATACGAGGACCTCAGAAACCATGTACCTACAATCTCAGTGCTGGGGACGTGGAGACAGGGGGATTCCTGGGACTCTGGCCAGCCAGTTTAGCTGACTTGGTGAGCCCCAGGTCAATGATGTACCCTGTCTCAAAACTCAGCTAGACAGTAGTAAACTTGCGGCCTGCACGTGCATGCACACTGCACAGGTGCACACACAGGTGCACACCAGACACAGGTGCACACCAGACACAGGTGCACACACAGGTGCACACCAGACACAGGTGCACACCAGACACAGGTGCACACCAGACACAGGTGCACACCAGACACAGGTGCACACCAGACACAGGTGCACACCAGACACAGGTGCACACACAGGTGCACACCAGACACAGGTGCACACCAGACACAGGTGCACACCAGACACAGGTGCACACCAGACACAGGTGCACACCAGACACAGGTGCACACCAGACACAGGTGCACACCAGACACAGGTGCACACCAGACACAGGTGTGCACACCTGCATACAAACACTGTTGCTAAGATAGCTTCCCTGGGAAAGATGAAAACAGCATCTACCCCTCCTCCTGAGGGCCCAAAGACAAACTGAGCTGCAAGCCCATTTCAGTTCATCTGGAAAGCCAATGAGTTACTAGGCTAACCCGCAAAGCATCCATGAGGGGTTACAGACAGGAGAGTGGGTAACCTTAAAGCTGCTACACTGGAAGGTCTGCACCCAGTAGGAACAGAGGTTTCCCAGCAGCTGCCTTCCCCTCCCCTCTTCCTTCCCCCCTATATCTTCTAGGTCAATGGTTCTCAACCTTCCTAATGCTGTGACCCTTTAATATAGATCCTCATGCTGTGGTGATCCCCTCAACTATAAAACTAACTTTTGCTGCTACATCAATCATAATGTAAGTATTTTTGGAGACAGAGGTTTGCCAAAGGGCTTGCAACCGACAGGTTGAGAACTGCTACTCGAGTCCCTACCCCATATCACATGTGATTAGGGAAGAATTGCATACAACGGGTTGGGAGGGTTGCTGGATACTCAGATGGGTGTCCCATGACCCTGCCACCACCCCTCCTTCCACGAGGGAAGGTAAACAGTCCACAGGATCAGGCATGGTGATCACTGGTAAGCCTGCCCAGTGGAGCTCCCAAAGGTGGTGGCAGATTGACTCCAAGCATAGTCCTGTATAACACACATTTACCCATGTTCATACACATGGGCATGAGTGCCTACATGTGTGCACATACATGTGCGTGTGCACAGACACATACACACATGCATGTGAATGCACACACACACACACACACACACATACTCGATTTCAAGTTGGCTGGCAGTGACATTAACCAAGCACACAGGCCTGTCTAACTGCACTGCTGTAAAAAGGTTCCGTAAAGGCAGACTGGAAGAAAGATCTAGAAGTGTGTTGAGGAAGGGCTTGCTGGCAGGTGTGAACCTAGATCCTCCGGCAAAGAAAACCCACAGGGGTGGTGTCTTAGTCAGGGTTTCTATTCCAGCACAAACATCATGACCAAGAAGCAAGTTGGGAAGCCTTCTTTGCTCTGTCTCCTCCCCTTTAGCCTCTCTGTGGTTGGCTGGTCCTATCCTTAAATTTGGGCCAGGACTGAGAACTGGAAAGCCTGAGACAATTCTTAAGCCCTAACCACTAAATTCCCTTTCCGTTAGTGCCAGTGTTCCCTCAGAGACCGGGAAGGGTCAGAGGAGGCTGAGACCTAGCAACAGATTATCCCCTGTCGGGACACTTTTAACCAAGAAACGGAACCTCTGTGGGCTGTGTATTTATAGATGCTAGCTGGACCACAAGGCTTGCTCCACAAAACAATGAAAGGAGCATGATCGGCTGCAGCCTGTACAAACCCGACCCCAGAGGACCCACCTTTGCTCTCGAGGTGTTAGGGGTCTTTGGTGTGAATCCTTCCGTCACTAGTTCCTTCCTAAGTCATGGGGTTCTGCAGCCTCACCCCAATCCATTGGGTGTCTTCCAGACTTGGGCCTTCAACCAAAGTATGGTGGTCACAACAGCGCCGACCCTCTGCGCTATTCATGACCAGCTCATTCCTGAGCCAGACGACTGTGTTTTCAAGAATTTTGATAATTTTACAGTCACGTATTATTAAAGTTTAGGTTTTTAATAGTTTTTTTTAAATTATGTAGGGCCAAGGAGATGGTTCATGAAGTAAAATACTTGATGCACACATGCAAAGTTCAGATTTCCAGAAATTAAATTTTAAAAGAAGCCCAGCGTGGTGGCCCCAGATCCCCCCAGAACCAAATGTCTTGATTCACAACAATCTCTGCCACTTATGGGCTGTGTGACCTTAGGGAAGGTACTTGCCTTCTCTGAGCCTATGTCACAAATAAAACAGAGATACACAAGGCACCCCTCTCCCCGCATCCTTTTCCCTCACCCTCCCACACTGGGGATTTAAGGTGTGTGCCTCCTCAACATCACGATCAACATGATTTCCCAAGCCATCGGCGGTCACAAAGAATTTCTTTCTTTTTTTTTTTCCTAGATTTATTTATTTATTTTTATGTATATGAGTACACTGTAGTTGTCTCGTCTTCTGATACACCAGAAGAGGGCATCAGATCACATTGCAGATGGTTGTGAGCTACCATGTGGGTGCTAGGAATTGAACTCAGGACCTTTGGAAGAGCAGTCAGTGCTCTTAACCACTGAGCCATCTCTCCAGCCCCACAAAGAATTTCATACACATCCACCAGCATGTTCTTTTAAAAACTTGAATAAAGTAGAATCAGAGCAAAATTACAGGTTGTAGTGGCAACAAGAATCCCAAGAGTTAGTTAATAAAACCTGCTTTCTCGACATGGAAAAGAAAACAAACGGAAAAAAACAAAAACAAAAACAAAAAAACCCTCCTCTGGTTGGTAGCTAGGGTTATGTTCAATAACGCATGGAAGGTTGTTTTTTTTTTTTTTTTTTTTTTTTTATTTAACCCTCAGAAAACACTAGACCCCTCTAGAAAAGCATTTCTCAACCTGTAGGCAGGGACCATGGAAAGTGTCTTAATCAGGGTTTCTTTTCCTGGACAAAAACATCATGACCAAGAAACAAGTTGGCGAGGAAAGGGTTTATTCAGCTTACACTTCCACACAGCTGTTCATCACCAAAGGAAGTCAGGACTGGAACTCAGGCAGGTCAGGAAGCAGGAGCTGATGCAGAGGCCATGGGGGGATGTTTTTTTCTGGCTTGCTCCCCATGGCTTGCTCAGCCTGCTTTCTTATAGAACCCAGGACCACCAGTCGAGGGATGGCTCCACCCACAATGGGCCCTCCCCCCCTTGATCACTAATTGAGAAAATGCCCCACAGCTGGATCTCATGGAGACATTTCCTCAAAGGAGGATCCTTTCTCTGTGATAACTCCAGCCTGTGTCAAGTTGACACAAAACCAGCCAGTACAGGGAGGAAAAACATAGTTCCGATGGTCTTAGGAACTGAGACGCCTCTCAGTAGCAAAATTACAGTTGTGAAGTAGTAATGAAAATAACCTTATGGCTGGGAGTTCCCAAGGCCATCGGAAATATGCGTTCTTCTGGCGGTTGTGACCCTCAGGTTGAGAATCAGTGCTCTAGACACCTTGGGTGATAGACCAGGGTTAAGTAGCATCTCCTGGCTGGATGCTTGCTCAGTCGAGCCAGTCCTTCTAGGCTAGTCCTCCATTGCCAGCACCTGTGTGAATAGCCGGGCATGGTGGTGCATTGCTGTGGAGGCAGCGTCAGGAGGGCCCTGTCTCAAAAAAAAAAAAAAAACCAAGATGGAGACTCCTAAAGAAGAGCACCTAACCCTGACCTCTGCCTGGCCTCCAAACAGTATGGGCCCACACGTGCATCTATGCGCATACACAAATAAACATTTTTTTTAAAAACAGTAAAGTCACATCTGTCCCACATCTGTCTTGAACCTGTTGGATGTTAGAGCAGACAAGAGCTCTTTATCTTCCAGCTCGGTTGTAAGTAAAGGCCCCGAGAGTGCAGGGATGGGCAGATTGTTCAAGGTCACAGGCAGCAGCTGGGGCTGGCATCCTGAAGCCTGAGGCTCTCTTTCCATGGCTTCATCCCACAGAAGTTCTGGAAGACAGGAAGCACTCCCCGTCTCTCCCCCCCCCCACTCACCCACCACCGCCCACCGGTGTAGACTGAGGCTGCAGTCACAGACGGATGCTCCCTAGACGTACACGACTGGAAAATCCAAGTCAATGTACAGTGTGTAGGAATGTTTCCATGGAGATGCAGACATCACTGGAAACAATCATTCCTTATCTGGACATAAAGGAGCCATTCATCTGAATGTCACTTCTGGAAGGAGGCGGGAGACCTTCCTGTGGACCTGGAGTGGGAAGGCTACAGAGGCCACCTGGGGCACGCACGGGCAGCTGACGTTGCAGAGGGGGGCCGTTGAGGTCTCCTCTGGATCGGGGACCCATGCTGGCTCTGAGCAAGATGCTGCAGACACAGTGACAGGCCCTCGTCCATCTGGAGGATTCTCCTGGAGCAGTCGCAACAAGTGGTCACAGACTTAGTGGCTCCAAACATGGAAATGTCCTCTTCTGGGTCGGGAGGTCCAAGGTGTCAGAAAGAGTTGGTCTCCCTGAGGGGCTAGGGACATGGTTCTCTGACTTCCTGAGAGTCTAGAGGCAGCTAGTGGCCCCTACCTCTACTGTTCCCACCATTTTTCTTTTTTGAGGCTGGGTCTCATGTAACCCAGGCTAGCCCCAAACTATGTAGCTAAGGTTGACCTCGAACTCCAGATCCTCCTGCTTCCATCTCCCTATTCTAGGGTTATAGGTGAGCCTCACCAGGCTCCATCTCTCCCACTTACAGCCATCAATATTCTCCAAGCACTGACATTGCAGTGAGATAGACCCCACCCATCTGAGGTTTTTCTTTTCCTGATCCCAATTACTAGGGGACAAGGCATGTGACCCAAAATTAGTCAATGGAAAATTCCGGAAGTTGAACTTCTCTAAGCTTTTTGTTTGTTTAAAATGTTTATTACATTTACTTTGTGTGCAGAGGTCAGAGGATAACTTTGAGGGACTGTGTTCTCACCTTACACCACAAGGAATCTAGGAATTGAACCCAGGTCACCGAGCTTGGCTGCAAGCGCCTTTACCCACTGAGCCATCCTGCTGGCACTAGCCCTGTGTGGTGGTACGGACCTGCAGTCCTAGGACTCTGGAGGTTGAGACAAGAGACCTATGGGAGGCTATCCTGGGCTACATAGTGAGACCCCCCCTTCCTCAAAACAAACCAAGACAATTAGATCAATGTTGAGTGTGTGTGGTATGGTCCTGACAAAGGCTGTCAACTTCCAAACAGCAATTGTGACTGTCGTGGCTACCACTGCAGGGCATGGATCTTGAGGTGTGACTTCTGGGGCATTGGGATTTAAGAGACCTTTTGAAGAGGTGACCCTGAGCTGGTCCCATCAGATGACAGTAGAGAAATGTGATCAGTAGACAGTGGGGAAAGTACTTGGAGAACCAGGCACTGTAGGAGTCACGGGAGCCAGGAAGTGTCCGGAGCATTTATAAAGGGGTGTGGGGGTCCCAGGTTGCCAGAACACAGGGTCGGGTCAGTGCCTGCCAACAGAGTAGGTGACAAGGGGCTCAGGAGCCGGCTCTGTTTGTTCACGTGGTCTTGAGTTTGAATCTTGGGCGTCCTGCATCTTGGGGAGCCTTGTTTTAATGTCTGTAGAGGACACATGGGGACCATGCCCACCCACTTCTTAGCTTGTAGCAGTTAGAGCCACTATGATTTAAGAGATACTCAGGGTAGCATGGGAAGGACTCTGAGGGACTGGCCAAGGAGCCAGAATCAGAGTCTTTCCTTTACCAGTTCACCAGCTACATCACGTTCCTTCTCAGACACAATCTCATGTAGACCAGGCTAGCCCCCTGCCTCTCCCTTTTTTTTTTATTGGATATTTTCTTTATTTACATTTCAAATGTTATCCCCTTTCCCAGTACTCCCCCCCTCACGCCCGGAAACTCTCATTCCGTCCTCCCTCCCCTTGCTTCTATGAGGATGTTCCTCTACCCACCCACCCACTCCCACCTCCCCAACCTCGATTCCCCTACACTGAGGCATCTATCGAGCCTTCATAGGACCAAGGACCTCTCCTCCCATTGATGTCTGACAATGCCATCCTCTGCTACATATGCAGCTGGAGCCATGTATACTCCTTGGTTGGTGGTTTAGTCCCTGGGAGCTCTGGGGTGGGGGTGGGGGGTCTGGTTGGTTGGTATCATTGTTCTTCCTATGGAGTTGCAAACCCTTTCAGTTCCTTCAGTCCTTTCTCTAACTCCTCCATTGGGGACCCTGTGCTCAGTCCAATGGTTGACTGTGAGCGTCCGCCTCTGTATTTGTAAGGCTCTAGCAGGGCCTCTCAGGAGACAGCCATATCTGCCTCTCCCTTCTAACTGTGCCACCACAGTCACATTATGCATTGCTGGGAATGGAACCCCAAACTTTCTAAGTGCTAGAAGCACCCTATCGTCTGAGCTATGCAAGCCCCTTCCCCACTCCCACCCCAGTTCCTTCTGCTTTGTTTTATTTTGTTTGTTTTTCAAATGGGGGGGCGTCTTGCTATGTAGCCCAGGCTAGCCTCAAACTCATGATCCTCTTACCTCAGCCTCAGGTCTGTGCCGCTTTGTCATCTTCTCCCCTTCCTCTCTGTCATCTGGGGGGGGGAGGTCTAAGTGCCACCATCTTCTCCTCTTACATTTCTGTCACATGTACCTGAAAAATAGGATCCTTCATGAATGAAAAAGATGTCAGGTGGTCTCGGCTTGCCTCTAAAGCAGAGAGTAGTTCTCAACCTGTGGGTCTCCACCCCGCAGGGGTCACATATTCGATATTTATATTACGATTCATAACAGTAGCAAAGTTACAGTTATGAAGTAGCAACGAAAATGTTACGGTGTGGGGGGGGGGGGCGTCACCACAACATGAGGAACTGTACTAAAGGGTCGCAGCCTTGGGAAAGGTGAGAATCACTGCTCTAGAGGCCAGATGGTGGCAGACGGCACCAGCCATGCTCTCAGTACTGAAGGTGACACACAGAAGGTGCACGTTTCTCTGAGACAGGGATCAGAGTCTGGGCTAATCCTGGCTGTGTCACTGTGCGTAGCTCACACAGTGTGTAGCAAGTGCCTTCGTCTCTCAGGGCAGCAATTCCTAAGGACGTTTGCGGATACAAAGAGGACAACTTGGATGACGTCCTTTTTTGTTGACAATGATGGTAAATCAGACTCAGAGAGGGGAGATGCTCAGTCCAAGGTCACACGGCACGCTGGTGGCAGTTTGCCTCATAGGCGCCAAGTTCCAGGCAAATTCCCGGCACACGTTCTAAGGACAAGAAGTGCACATCATGGCCCCCTTCCCAGCTTAGTTTCAGGAGGGAAGAAGGGCCAGGCACAACCTCCCCTATCCCTGCCCGCAGCCTGTAAACAAGCCCTGGTGGCTGCCGCATCCTGTGGTTGTTCAGCTCCTGCCTGCCGAGGCATCAGATGGCACCGGCAGACGAGCTCTCCATGCCCCTGGAGCGGAGTCGCTCCCATCATTTATTTTGGAGAGGATACAAGATGGGCCCTGAGAGGATCTGCTGTGGTCAGGGGATGCTGAGGAACCAAGCTAAGCCTGCGTGGCCCCGCCCCTATTCCCCTGCGCGCAAATCAGAAGTCATCTCTCTGAAAATAACCGGTCCACAGACAAGGGGGGGCGAACGGCACTCTTAACATAAAGCTCCCCCCCCACTTTTTCTTTCTTTCTTCTTTAAACACAGCCATTTAAAGACACTTGCAAGTGTAGAATTGGGCGAGAAGAGAAAGCCCCAGCCAAGAGAAACAAATGAAAGTAACAGCCCGGACTCAGGGGCTCCTCACGTTCAAACGAGCCAAAATGTGCGGAAGTATCTAGATGGGGTTTTATGAATGAAAAACCGGGAGTTTTAGACCCACCTGAGTAGTACCAAAGTGAAAGAAGCTTCCTGTGCAGGACAGACATCCTAACAGCTCCAGTAGCAGCCAGCTGGCCCGGACTTGGGCCAGCAAGATGGCTCAGCAGGTAAAGGGGCTTGCTGCCAAGCCTGACGAGCTGAGTTCAGTCTTGAGGATTCAAAC
The DNA here is from genome assembly GCA_036184795.1 of Tokudaia tokunoshimensis. Classification (NCBI taxonomy): domain Eukaryota; kingdom Metazoa; phylum Chordata; class Mammalia; order Rodentia; family Muridae; genus Tokudaia; species Tokudaia tokunoshimensis. Next base: position 8,452,408 of record BTHU01000006.1, on the reverse strand, counting down.
ATTGGAAGTTGAGAAATGACTCTTACAAGCTGTCCTTTGGTCTCTACACATGCACACGTACACACGCGCGCACACAGATATGCACACGCACACACATGCACACATACACACACTAAATAAAACTGAAAATGTAATGAAAAGGAGACCCCAGCTCTTAGTCAAGCCAACAGGGGCGCTATAATTAAAAACACACACACACACACACACACACACACACACACACTGTCACCATCAGAAACCCTCTTCCACAGGAACAATGAGGAGACCTGGAGGGAACCTGGCCTTCAGGAAGCTTTCCTCCAGGGACAACACACCGACATTTTCTTTGGCATGTGGAAAAGGTAAAACCAAGTCAGCCCTCAGTTGCCCTCTCTGGAAAAGGAGTGTTTCTTGGACCTCATCATCCTAGTTCTAGAATGCTGAAGATCTCAAACAGAAAACTTCAACAGGAGCCAGGCCCAGGGGAGCACTGATGCCTTCCATCCCTGCACTTTGGAGGCTAAGGCAGGAGGATTGAAGGTTTGAGACTGACCTGGGTTACACAGTGAGATCCTGCCCCCTCCCCCCCAAAAAAGGACAGGAAGAAAGGAAGAGAGGGAGGGAGGACAGAGGGAGAGGGAGGGAGGAGGGCAGACAGAGGGAGAGGAAGAGAGGGAGGGAGGACAGAGGGAGAGGGAGGGAGGGAGGAGGGCAGACAGAGGGAGAGGGAGGGAGGAGGGAGGACAGAGGGAGAGGGAGGGAGGAGGGAGGACAGAGGGAGAGGGAGGGAGGAGGGAGATCTCGCCAGGTGCATCTCTGACGCTTCCTTTGAGTTTTCAACTCTATTCCTGGATGTCACATTGGTCACTGAGAACTGATAACCTAGCCTAGCCAAGGATACCAGGGAAGGGGCCAGGCGGAGCCCAGGGGGAGGGAATCATATCCACACCCCGTTCTCATCAGCTGAAGCCCTGCACTGTCCCCCCCGCCTCCCCCCCCCCCCCGCACGTCTGGTCTGTGTAGGGTTCAGCGCACAGGGACAAGGCTAATCTACCTTCAAGGACATCCTGCAGGGGCTAAGCAACACCTGAGCTATTTTTACAGACAGACAGACACACAGAGGCAGACAGACAGAAACAGGCAGGCTGACAGACAGACATGTGCATACACACAGAGGCAGACACACACACAAAGGCACACAAAGGCACACACAGAGGCAAACAGACAGAAACAGGCAGACAGCAGACTGACAGACAGACACACATGTGCATACACACAGAGGCAGACACACACACACAAAGGCACACACAGAGGTGTGTGGGAAGTGTTAGTTGTGAAGGGCCTGGATCAGGAAGTGCTTCCCGATGATGCGGGAGAGCCAGGGTTCCCCAGGAAGCCCTGAGATCTGCCGTGTTGGAGTCTCCTAAAATAATCTTACTTATTATTCTTGGCTGAGTCACCTTCTTACAGGTTAACACAAGGGAGTCCTGTAAGCTCTCGCTCTGCTCCTTTGTAAATGAGTTGGTTGTCTTTGCCTGCCCTGTGGAGGTTTCTCCACAGATAAAACAGCTAGCCAATGGCAAAGCAGACAGGCCCCTCAATCGCCGGGTGGTCTGGCCCTGACATCCGAACACTGCCCCAGTGAAATAGCTAAAGGCAGCATGTGGTTGACAAGTGTCCCAGGTAGTGATCACCAAGTGGTCAGCTTTCTAATGAGCAAACATGTAACCAGGCTTGAGAGGGCCCGAGGTAGAGCAGGGCATCGGAAAAATGGGAGTTTGAATCCCAGCACTGCCACTTCCCAGCCTGTGTGACCCTGGAGAATCTGCCTGACCTCTCTGAACCTCTGGTTTTCTCTTCTAGGAACTGTGGAAAGCTCTTGCTGTAACTTAGAGCTGCTGGAGGCAAGTTCTGACTTAAGATTGCCACGCAGTGCTCACATGACTTCAGCTAGGCTCTCTGAGCCTCAGTTTCCTTCTGTGTGAGCTAAACTGGTATGTGTGTGCACGCGTGTCTGTGTGTCTGTGTGTCTATGTGTGTGCATGTGTGTCTATGTGTGTGCAAGTGTGTGTGTGTGTGCTGGGTCTTACTATATAGCCCAAATTGGCTTTGAACTCATGATTCTGCTGCCTCATCCTCCTGAATGCTGGGACGAGAGGAGTGTACCTCCATACTTGGCTTTATTCCTTCTTTCTAGGGTGTGGTCTTACACAGTATTGACCAGACCACTAGCTGATAGGACCTCTGCATGGTGAAATCCAAAGTCAGGCATGGTTACAGCTCCCTTTGTAACCTTGACTGAGTTATGTAAAGTCTTCAAGCCTCAGTTTCTTCATCCGTACAATGGGTTGATAATAACAGCTCTCTCTGCAACTCAATTCAGAGGCTGATTTTGCTCCGAGGAGTGACAAGTCCATGGGAAAGCTGGACAATCCAAAGGAAAGAGGCTAGTGAGCTCAGGTAGCCAGCGTGTCGATGACAGATAAAATACAGAAAGCTCTTGAGTTTGCAAACAATCTCTCAGCTTCACTCAGAACACACTGGGTTTGGGAACGGTGGTGTACTTGTGAGGCAGAGGCAAGAGGAACTCTGTGAGCTTGAAGTCAGTGTGGTCTACATAGTGAGTTCTAGGCCAGCCTAGTGCTATACAGCGAGATCCTGTCTCCAAACAAAGGCATCAACAAATGAACAAACACAAACAAAAAGTATAAGTTATTATTATTGTTATTATTATTATTAATTAGCAAATTGGCAAAGATCAGTTGAATGAAGTTGTGTTAGTAAGGAGGTGGGGATATAAATTCAGATGCACTGTTACAAACTCTAGGGCACAAAATTTACCCCTGATCAAGAGTATAGGCTAAGGAGTTGGGGAATGGATCAATGGGAAGTGTTTTCCAAGTGTGCATGAAGCCTTGGGCTCCATCCCAGGGCCTCATAAGCCAGGCGTGTTTCAGGACATCAGTAATCCCAGTACTCCAGAGGTGAGGTCAGAATCAGGAACTCAAGGGCTTCCTCAACTACATGGTAACTTTGGGACCAACCTGGGCTATGGGAAACTCTGTCTGTCTGTCTGTCTGTCTGTCTATTATCTATCTACCTATCTATCTATAATCTATCTATCTATCTATCTATCTATCTATCTATCTATCTACTTACCTATCTACCTACCTACCTATCATCTATCTATCTATTCACCTACGTATCTATCTACATTCTATCTATCTATTTATCTACCTATCTATCTATAATCTATCTATCTATCTACCTACCTAACTACCTATCATCTATCTATCTATCCACCTACCTATCTACCTATATACTATCTATCTATAATCTATCTATCCATCTACCTACCTACCTACCTATCATCTATCTATCTATCTATCTATCTATCTATCTCTCTATCTACCTATCCATCTACCTACCTAGCTATCTACCTACCTACCTACCTACCTACCTATCATCTATCTATCTATCTATCTATCTATCTATCTAGGTAGATAGTGGTGGTTTGAATATTCTTGGCCCAGGGAGTGGCACTATTAGGAGGTGTGGCCTTGTTGGAGGAAGTGTATCACTGGGGTGGGCTTTAAAACCCTCATCCTAGCTCCCTGGAAGCCAGTCTTCTCCTGTCTGCCTTTGGATCAAGATGTAGAACTTAAAACTCCTTCAGCCCTCTGTCTGCCTAGATGCTGCCATGTTCCTGCCTTGATGAAAATAGACTGAATCTCTGAACCTGTAAGCCAGCCCCAGTTAAACGTTGTCTTTTATAAGAGTTGCTTTGGTCATGATGTCTCTTCACAGCAATGGAAATCCTGAGACATACACATACATACATATATGTACATACACATACACTCATACACTCTGTATGAGTTACATGCTTAAATGCTAAAGTAATAGAAGCATTTCCCTACTCTTTCTCTCTTTGTTAACAACACATGAAACATGATGGTGACCTACTACTTATGCTATCTCAGGGGAAGCATTCACAAATCAAAAGATGTCCCCAAGACAACAGACTGGCCTTGGGTCTGCATCTTGCTGGGGAGGGCAGAGGACCCTTAAACCTCGAGGAAGAGAGTTCTGAAAAAAAGAAAAAGTCATCCTTATAGTTAACCCCCCAGATCCCTCCAAGAACCACATAAGACACCATCTCTCTGCTGGTACACAGGTAACTCCCCCAAACTACCGTGACTTTTCCCCCTCCCCCCCCTTTCTTTTCAATTAAAAATTTTACCTTAGGGAGGAAAAACAAAATCTCCCCCACGGTCTACTCACAGGTCCTAAGTAGAGGGAAGAGGGTACCAGAGGGAGGGGAGAATATGAAGGGATACTAGAGAGGTACTGGGAGAGGTGATGTTTGCAGATGGAGGAAGGGCAGGGTCAGGAAGCAGAACTGACTGTTGAAGTATCCTTATCTTAGTACTGTGAACTTGAGTTCAGACTCTAGACCTACAGAACTGGGGGAGAGCAGGTCTGTACTGTTTGATCACCAGCTCAGGAATCGATGCATATGCCTGTCCCATCAGCTCAGGAATTGATGTGTGCGCCTGTCCCACCAGCAAGTCTACTTGGAAGGCATCAGCAGATAGACGCTCCTGGGCAGGGACCAGATGGAGGAGCCTGCTTCTCCACTGAAGCCTGTCTTGGCAAACAAGTGCATATCCATCAACTGGGGATGGCAAATTAATCTGTGTGTGTCCACGTACGATGGGAGGAAGGAGAGAAAGAAGGAAAAGGGAAGGAAGGAAATAGAAAGCGGAACAACAACAAAAACCTGAGTAAGCAGTAGCCACCAGTCTCTAATTCTAGCAACTCAAGAGACCGAGGCAGGAGGATCACCATGAGTTCAAGGCCACCCTGGGCTGCATAGCCCTGTATTAAGAAAGAAAAAAAGCAAAGGATTTTGCAGATTTTCAGGCCAGTTGTTCTCAGACCTTGGACCCCCTAACTGCAGGCCACTAAAGGAAGGGACCACAGTATCTGGCCCAGACCTAGAGGTGGTAATTTCTCCAGAGAGAAAGGGAACAACATCCTTGACCCAGGTGACTTTAGCCCTCTTCCTGTTGGACACATTCACATCCTCGGGACTTCCCTCCTCGGGACTTCCCTCTCCCCAGCCTTCTGCAGGTTAGCTGTCTTGTGATTGACAAGGTAGTTTGTGATCTTGTGACAGCCGTCCAGCTCAGGTCAAACCTAGACAGGGGTCCTCGTTCCCAACCACACCCAGACCAGTAAGGCGGCACACTGTTCATTCGCCTTCCCAAGGCCATTCCCACATCCAGCATTTAAGTCAGAGGAGATGACCCTAATAACCTCAATTCCAGCAACACCCCCTCCCCACCCCAGGGAAACAGGAAGTCACGGTCCCAGTTCTAATCTACCCGAGTTGCCACCAGTCAGCCCCACCGGAGTTCTCAGCCCCGCAACGCCTGTCGGCTTCCATCCAGCCAGGGGAGAATCCGTACCCAGGAAGTATTAAACCCCACAAAGTAGGAAAGCAAAGGTAGCAAGCAGTCCGCCTTTCCACCATGTCGCCCACCGGCCCCAGAGCTGGGCCCAAGCTATTTTAAAAACGAATGTCACGCAGAAGGGAGGGACAGCCTTCCTCATTCAAAAAAACACCTTGTCCCAGGATAGAACTTGGTGAGACAACTGTGATAATAAAGCACCAATTGCTGCATCAGGAAAGCTGCTAAGAATTGACTGCCAGTTTTGCAGGGGAGCTCTGGAGGCTGGCTGAGCAGACAGGTTCAAAACCTGACTGGTTTTTTTGTAGTTGTTGTAGTTATTGTTGTTGTTTTTGTTTTTGTCTTTGGTTTTTTTTTTTCTTTTACAAAATTTTTTTATCTTTTTTTTAATATTAGTTATTTTATTTATTCACATTTCAAATGTTGTCACACCCTCCAGGAGCCCCCAAGGACTAAGTCACCAACCAAAGGGCATACACAGGCTGGTTCATAGAACCCAACTTTGTTTAACTGGAAGTTTCCCAAGCTGCTGGGTATTTATAACCAGAGCTCCACCCAAAGCTGGGGTGAGCTGGGGACACCATCCTTTCCGCTCCTCCCTTGTCATTGGGAAGGAGACAGTTAAGCAGGTAAGGGCCGTGGGGGAAGAGAATCCAGAAGATGTAAGAAACAACGGTGGTGCCTCTCCTAGTCTCAAGGGTACAGAGGGTCTGGGTTGGAGGGTCAGGGTCAGAACACAGTCTGGATTTGAAATTGGAGGGACCGGGGACAGAATCCAAGCTCTGCCATTCGCAAGACAGATCTGCACGGCCCCATACTCAAGCATGTGGTTTTATAAAGCTTGCCTTTCTCGTCGGTTAAATGGATTTGGTAACAGCCACGCCGGCCATCCGCTTTAAAGATATTGTGTGGTGGCAGTCTGGTGCCACGTGGCTGCTGTTGTGGCTGCGGGGAGGCTCAGACATAAAGCAACCGGGAGCTCAACGTGGATACACATACCCTGAAATCCCAACACCGGGGTCTAAGGCAGGAGGATTGTCACATCTTCCAGGCTGTCCTGGGGAATACATCGTGTGATTCCATCTCATAGGCAAAACAGATTCAGTCTAAAAGAGACATCTACATCACCCACGACGAGGCTCAGGGGACATGGAGAAGGGGAGGAAGAGGAAGAAAGCGTGTTAGACCCAGAAGGGTTCACATGGCAGCTGTGGTTGCCCACAGGAGATCTTTGCAAGACTGCCCAATCGCCATCCATCACCTCTAGGAGCGGGACTTACGAGGCCCCGCCCTCCTGGATGAGTTACTGACTGCTGGGGGAGTGGGAGGCATTTCCTTCAGTGGTAAGTAGCCATGCTCATGCAAGTAGCCCTAAACTCAACTGAGCAGGACACACACACACACACACACACACACACACGTATATACATGTGCATGCGGCTATAAATATGTTATGTGCATATGTGTGTACGTATCTGTATGTGTGTTCATGAGTACTATGTATGTTTGTGTGCGTGTGCGAGATTTCTCTCTCTATATATATATATATATATATATGTGCACCTTCCAGGGACTGAGACTGATGTAGCTGTGTAAGCTGTTAGTGGTCTCTGTGAGGCCATTGTTTAGTTTCTCGTCTTGACCTTGGAGTCTGAAGGGCAGCGTTTGGAAACAGCAGAGGGCTGTTACTCTGACAACTGGCACACTTCAATTCATCTCTAACATCAACCACCCACCTGAGGTGGTTTGGAGGGCACAGTTCCTAGTGTGACTGCCCCACATCAGACACCAGCTGCAATCACGTTCTCCTGGCCACCTGCACTCTGACCAGCAGGGTACAAAACCAGAGAGCAGTGGGCCAGTGACCTTCCCACTTCACTTAGTCATTGACCAGGACGGCTGGTAGCTCTCGGGGAAGCACTATCCATGCAGACCACTGTATTTTATCATAG